>JAXGGA010001588.1:0-146927 GCA_038373865.1 Uloborus plumipes | reverse complement strand
AAACTTACAAAAACCCGGGTGGGTTGGGTTTTTGTAGAAAAACCCGGGTTTTTGCCAACCCTGATCAAAACCCATGAATTGCCAAGATTTGTCAATAAAAAAGCATGGGATTTTCAGTAGCCCCAGAAAAGTTTCACCCTTATTAATTAACTCTTTGCTTCTACTCTAATGGTGTTCAGGTAACTTCTAATTTTCTAGTGTCAAAAAAAAAAAAAAAAAAAAACACTATACTTGGAAGTATTAAATACTGAAGGTAAAATGACATTGATCTTTTGTTAACTGGTAAATAAGATCAAAAATATTAATTATGATGCAACTATCAGATGGCAGTTTTTAACATATAATGAGTGGTTTTGGTACAAATCAACATTATGACATTTTATACAGTAATTTATTTTAAGGAAAAAAACAAATTTGGTCCATGTTTTCAATTAGAAAACGATTTTTAAAAAACACACAAAGCTGCTGCTGCTGCTCCTGTTACAAAAAAAAAAAAAAAAGTACAATTCAATCATTTATTTCTTTTGTATTGTCTAAAACATATTATTCAATTGTGAACACATTCACATTTCAGAAACTAAGTTATTTCTAATACTCTGTATCGTTCTTAATTTTAAAGGTGACCAATGCGGTTTTCATTGCTCTTGCAAAAGAGCAACTTGCGAAGATTTCAACCTATCAGAAATTCTTCAAGAAAAATGATTCAAGAAATTTTATGCAAGGATGCTGAGAAAATGTTCTCGGCAGCAATTAACTCTGTCAAACCTGGAGAGTTGATTCATAATTCTGTGAAATTTCACTCAAACACTATAGAAATTCAAGGGAAAAAATTTCATGTGAGTAATAATGTACATATAGTTGGTTTTGGTAAAGCTGTTTTGGGGATGGCCTTGGCATTGGAGAACATGCTTAAATCCCATGTAATTTCATCTATAGTTTCTGTTCCACAAGGACTAGGACATGAATACATCACAAGGTAATTAAATTATAAATTAATTAGAATTGAGAAATGAAATTGCTATATGTTTTCTTTTTTAATCTCAAACGTTGTGCAGTTCTTCTTTCAGATAGGTAGTCTGATCATCGGCCCCTGTAGCACCAGAAGCACCCCGATGGGAGGTCATTGTGACTTCCCAATAATTTCCATGATCGGCACATTTTGAAGAAAATATTGCAACTGAGATTATTTGTTCTTTTTAATTTTTAGAATTGTTTTTAAAAAGATGCCTAATGTTTTTTCTCACTAAATGTCATGCATGTACGACATGTGTGTATGCTTGCATTTTATCATTCAGTAAAACTGGACCTCTAATTGGCAAATTGATAATTTTCCCCCTCCCAAAAATTTAAATTCGTGCCGCCCCTGTGCAGCACATGGTGGTGCAGCAAGATGGCGTCTGCAAAAGTCTCACTGCACCACCATGCAGAACATGGTGGTGCCGAAGAAGCACACATAAATGACTGCCTACACACACCTATCACAATTTGTCATTGCGCAAAAACATAGCTTGAATTCAACATGTCAAAATTTAATTCTTATTGTTTATTTAAACTAACACACTGAAATGTAATGTAGTAGTACTGCAACGCATGATGTAGATAAGTAATAATGAAACACATATTACATACAAATGCTTACAAAAAGTTGTACAAATCTGAGCTGTTTCATAGTAAATTTTTTTTTTTAATTTATGCCTTTATATTTTTGCATTGATACTAAAAGAATCAATAGGATATAATTCGGAATTTGGTAACGTTTCTAAAAGAATAGGTTTCACCCATTCAACAAAACCTTTTAATGATCATATGAAGCACCTGGAAACAATGGGGTGTGGAAGTAAAATGAAATTTGGAGAAGATAGTATAAATGGTAGAAGAAACTCCCATTTGTTTTGGAGGGAGAGCTGGTAATAGGAACCCAAGTAGGTACTGAAATATAGCATGCTTTTAAAAAAAATTCAATGAAAGTCTACATATGGTTTGAGCTTTGCAAACATTTTAATTAAATCTTTAAAATGTCCACTTACATGCCTTTGCTTCTATTAGCTATTCAAACAATTTACCTAGGGTTAATACCTACACATGACTATTTAGGCTGGTATTAGAGGCAATGTTTATAGAAAATAATCCATCCATGATAATGTATAGGTCTATTTCAGGTCCACAATTTCGATTTTTTCCCAAGAGGGGAGGGGGGGGGGAAGGGGAGATACTAAATGTATATTAATTTTAAAAAAAAAAGTGACAGAAATGTAAATACATCAATTTCTCAAAACCCCGCACTGCAAAACTGCTCGAAACTTAACAATTGAAATAAACTTTAAAATTGTAAAGAGAAATACAGTCAACTCTTAATTACTGGAAGCCTTATAGCTTGAATATTCTTTTATCTCAAAAGTTTTGTTTGAGTCTCAAACTCTTGAGAAAACTGGGAACTCCCCACAACTCGAACTACTAGTAGCTCAAAACAGAGCATTTTTTAAGATAGGGACTAGGCGACACTAATGTCGCCTAGTGAAGAAAATTTGTCGCCTAGAAAATGCAAAACAGAGTCACTGGGCGACATTGTAAAATCCAACATTTGGTCAATCCTAGGTTTCGTAAATGGAATTCTTTCTTTCTCTTTTTTCCCCCTTCCTAAAAGCCTCCACCGCTTCTCCTACAGCTTCCAACAAAACCTGGACCTGTTTTCTGCCCATTGATGTTGGTAAACAGAAAGAGGTGAGGTGACTCCTTCCCATTAAAAACTCTTCGGATTCTTTTAGCCTGCAATATGATCTCCAGGAATGAAAGCCGCAAAGTTGATCATGGCCCAAAGCGGTGACAGTTTAACTGCCCAGCTAACTTATCCCGCCAGAAAAGAAAGAAATTTTTTATTTTTGTTACATCTTTTTAGATTGAATATAATTTTACAAATATTGGATAAAATTTTCCTTTTTTTTTAAAAAAATATTATTTAAAAAATTAAAAATAATTTTTTTTGTAAAATTTTATATCTATTTTGAGTTTTTCTTCCCCCTCCCCCCAGGCCCATTTAATGACAGACAACCGCCCCGTGTCGCCCAGTGAAAAATCCTTAAAAAATGCTCTGGCTCAAAAGTTTTAGCCGCCTTTCCCTTGAGACTTTGAGTTATCAAGAGTAGGTTAAGGCATCTATAGACGAGCCGACGTCTCAAGATTAAGTTTGACCACTTTGGATCCAGCTTGTGTTTGAGTGGTTATCTTTTCTGGTGATTTATTACTTTTGGTAACTTTTTACATGAATTTAACAATGCTTGGCGATATCTCGAAACTTTGCTATGGTAACCCTAGCTCTGCAACAATGAAAAATGAAAGTAGAAGTAAATAAGTTGGATCCAAACTGCGAAACTTAAGCTTTATGCGTCGGCGTGTCTATACAGCGGCTCTAGAGTAGGTAATGTATATGGGTGATTCTACAAAAATGGGCAAATTTGTGTTCCATACTGATTGCTCTTTTTGTTTTTAATTTACTAAAAAACTATTTTGGGAATATTTTTATGCGTCTTTTGTTCTGTAATTTTCGTTATCAACAATGTCAATATTTAATTATTATTCATTTAAAAAAAAGGATATTAGATTGAAATGTCATCCACATGCCCTGTCCTATAGGTGCAATTTTCACAATCAATGGAATATAGATTAAAAAAAAATAAGTGATTTTTTCTCAAGAGTTTTTAATTTATAAATATGAATGTGTGCAAGATGTAAATCACAAAAAAAAGCAAAATAATATGAAAATAATATCTCTAAAAGTTAATCTAAACTTTGGCCCAGCGATTATCAGTCATCCACATGTCTAAAAAGTATAGATATTTTTCTCTGAAATGTTTTATTTCAAAATCTGGCAACACATCTTAAAATAAAGCATGGAACTTTGTTATTCCTGGATGAGGATTAATTTTGCTGTTCTGCAATTACTTTTGGTTAAAAAACAAGCTAAACTCAACTTTCAAGGCAAGTGTTTTTAATCTTTGTCATTAACATGCCCCACAGAATGCATGTAAAATGTACGTGTAAATAAATTTTTATGATGAATAATCCTAAGGCTTACATTTGTGGGTTCTTATTCGAAGTGAAGCCAAAAAATATTCAGATATGACTTTTTGAGAACACAATTACTTGTGTTTTATCATTCACATGCCCTTTTTCTATTGTCATTCACATGCCCCAATATAAGACACATGGATGAATCAAAAGCCAAACTATGACAGTACAATGTTTAAAAATTATGTCTAACAGTTTACAGGTTAAAAAATTTCATTAATATACCTATTGTGTTTGTGTTATTCACATACTTATTGTGTTATTCACATACACATTGTGTCATCCAAATGCCCTTTTTATTATTCACATATGCCTTCAAAAAAATAAAAATCCAAAAATGCAATAAAATACAAACATTTAAGTTCTGCTGATATTCTATTTTAATTATGTAACTTATGAAGTGCTTTGCTGATTTTTTTTTTCAGATTTTTAATTTTAAATTATTTTTTTGAAATTCTTATGTTAGAAATATTCCTGTATTTGTAGAATCACCCATATGCAAAATATATTGCACTAAACTTGAAGCATTAAAATCTAATTCCACCTAATTTTCCAAACTATGAAATGCCATTGGAAAAAAAAATAATAACAAAATGAGATAGAAAATATTTTGAGAGACATCTTTACAAACATTAAAAAAAAAAAAAAAAAAAAAAAAACTCAAGTTAATGTAATTAAATATTTGTTTTCCTTTTAAATCATATTCTAAATACATGCCATATTTAAAAGAACCCAGTTAATTTGACTTCCTAATACTGATGCTGAATTTATTACAAACTAATTTTTAAAATGCTGTTTTTCACAAAATTTATTTATAAGTATTGTACATTTAATGTTTCACACATTTAAAACATATAATTTGTATTACATTTTCATGATTTTATTTTCAGCAGGAGTGGCATGTTGCAATCTTCACCTATTCAAATATATGAAGGTGCATCAAATAACATTCCAGATAGTAAATCATTTTTAGCAGCAACCAAGATAGCCGAACTAGTTGCTTCTTTAAGTGAAAAACATTTATTATTCATCCTTATATCAGGTATGAAATAATTTATAGAACTATCATTATTAAAGGTATTTCTCTAAATGTAAATTCACAGAGAAAAACTGCTTTCACAATGTAAAAATTAACACACACAAAAAAATGGCTTTACAAACTTAAAATCGAGAATAATAATAGTAATAATAATAATTGAATAGATTTTGAAATTTCAGTTTACTTCATTAATTTTGTATATTCTAAGCAATTTTATTAATTTGGCATTAGTGTGTAAAATTTTTGGAAATATATATTACTTTTGTTACAATGTTAGTAATATTTTGAAAGGAAAATAAAGAGCATGTATAAAAGTTTTCAAAAAAAAAAAAAACCTCTTTAAATAAATAAGAACTTCATTGATAAAAAATAGTTAATTTTCTTTTTTTTCCCTTTTTTATTGATGTTTTTACAGATTTTATAGTAAGAAACCTCTTTCTCCCTCTAAACAAATACTAAAATTTAAAAATAAAATAATAAATAAATAAAAACAAGTTTTTATTACAACTTAAAAATAAATAAATAAAAACTAGGCTAATTTAGCAAAAGTTTAAATTATTCCAAAAATGTGAAATTTTTAAAAATCAAATAAAGATCGGTCAAACCATAGTTTAGTTAGAAGTTACGATATGAATATATTCTAAATAAATTTTTATTACAGGTGGTGGGTCAGCCCTTTTGCCATTTCCAAAAAATCCATTAACACTAGAAGAAAAGCAAAAAGTGATTAAGCTTTTAGCAGGTAAAGGAGCAACAATTCAGGAATTAAATACCGTTAGAAAAAGACTCTCATTTTTAAAAGGAGGAGGGTTGGCAAAATTAGCAAGACCTGCACAGGTATGAATAAATACCAAACATTTTTCATACAAAAGTTTTTCAAAAATTTCAAGCAAACTTTGTGAATGAAAAAAGCTTAACTTGCTTGACATGAAATACTCATTTGGTCCTGTGAGTTAACAATCACTTAATAATTTAATAAATAAGATGAAATTTGGTTAAGGTGAGGTAAATGGTCCGACCATGGTCCGACCAATTTTGCATTAACGACGTTCAAACTGTATTAACTATTTCTTAGTCATATGAACTTCAAATATTTTTTGCACATAAGGCTTAAGAGTAAGAACCAACACAATATTGGATTTAAATATTAAAAAAAAAACCCCTAGATACATGAAAGTTAATTAGCAACTTAAACAAACTATAGGGGCGTTACAGCTGCTGTCTAATTGCGCTGATGAAAGTTAAAACAAACACATATAATAATGTATAAATCGCCTCTAAGCTTAATGAATGGCAGTAATCTTTGTTCGTATGTATGATTTTATTGTTCTTTATTCCTTTGACATCAATTTTTTTAAATATTGTGGATATTCTGGCCTGTATAAAAAGCAATAAGAAATCATCAAGTATTACTTAACTTTAGAAATTAATGCAAATCCCACATTATATATCTCATTCTTTTTGGCAAGTTTTTCCCCTTCTTTATTTTATTCAATCAAAATTCGTTACAAACGATAATTTTAGAATTGCTGCAGATGCATCTATGAAAAGTAATTGCTTAGAAAATTAGTGAAAAAAAAATTCTCTTTCAGTGGTGCCCTCTGTTCATATTATGTGCAATGCTAAAAATAAACTTCTGCAAGAAATCTATCAGTGAAAAGGCATAAGGTTGATTTGGAATTCCATTTGAATTTTCGCCATAATTTTAAAAGATAGAATTATTTTTCAAGTTAAAATCTATAAAAATTGTACATCAAGTTTATTAATGACAACTAGAATTTTCCAGACTGTATTAAATTTTAAAATGTTAAATTATTTCAACGAGTTCTTCGAAAACTTTGACTGCTAATAAGTCTGACGCTAATGCAAATAACGAATTGTAAACAAATAACTTTTAAAGTAATGAAACTCACTTGTTATATAGTAATCCACAATTAACTTGGCTGGGAAAAAATGCTTATTTTGTGTAAACATTCTACTGCTGCCACTTACGTCAAATGCAATGTTTTACCTTTAGCAGTAGTTATGTAAAGCTAGTCATGACAAGCTAGCATATTTGAGCTCGGGAGTTGCGAATAGATCAATGGATTTTGAATCAAAGAAAAAAATTGGAATGAATTTTGCTATAACTACAAAAATGTGATTTTTGTTTAAAAATTAAACCAGTGGTTAAACTGCCCCAAAATTAAAAAATCCTAGCAAGTGCTCATACATGTAAAACAAGGACAGAGTATGTACATAGTCATATGTCAATTGGCTTACCCTAAATTAATATCCTAAATAGTGGCCATTTGGATCTCTATCAGCAAATTGTATTCAGACATATTTAAACCCAAATTCATAACAATAAAAAGCTGTTTTGTGAAACATATCCACTGTATACAAGGAAAGATAGTGTCATTTTTCGATTATAAGAAATACAAAAGAATACAATTATTTACACTAGCTTTCTTAGCACGCACAGCCAAAATTAACAAAAAAGGAAATTATTTTCCTCCAAGTATGGAACAATTGTAGAGTCAATCAATAAAAATTTTTGAAAATATATTATCGTCCACAAAATACCTGATAATTTTATATTTAGAATATCTTTTTCTTCATTATGAAACCCTTTTTGAACTTTTGAAAAAATATTTTCCCTTATCAAACACTGAAATCATTAATAGAAATTCATCACTAATTGTTTATATTACAATAAAGTAGCCATTAGTTATATATGCAGTTATAAGTTTGTATTAATGCCTTTAAATGCAATGCCTTAAAGACTTTTTACTGTTTTTTGGTCAATTTCAGGTAGTGAGTCTTATTTTGTCTGATATAATTGGCAATCCTTTAGACCTCATTGCAAGTGGGCCTACAGTCCGGAACACAGATGATCCATCCTCACCCATGTGGATAATTAATCAGTACAATTTGTTACATGAAATGCCTCAAACAGCCATCCAGCTATTACAAGATACTCCAGAAGAAACAAAAGAGGAAGATTTCAATCATGTTAACAATTTTGTGATTGGAAGTAATGAAATTGCACTAAAAGCTGCAACATCTCAAGCTATTGATTTACATTATACACCAATCATACTAACAAGCGAAATAAAAGGCTCAGCTTCTCAAGTTGGTCCCAAACTGGTGCAGATGATAAACGCATCCCTTCAAGGAAATAGTAAATCTACAACTGAGATAGCTACAGAAATTGGAATAGGAGCAGAATCAGTGGGCAATTTATTGGAAGCTGCAAAAAAGCTTAAGAATAAAGATACTGATTTATGCATAGTGCTCGGAGGTGAAACCACGGTTGAAGTCAAAGGCAAGGGAACTGGAGGCAGAAATCAAGAACTAGCGCTTGCAGCAACTCTTAAATTCAACGAGATAAAGTGTGCACAAAACATTATGATGGTGTTACTCAGTGCAGGCACAGATGGCATAGATGGTCCAACTGATGCAGCTGGTGCCTTTGCTGCACCTTTTGTGTTAAAAGCAGCAAAAGAAGTTGGTTTAGATGCCGAATTATTTTTACAAAATAATGATTCTTATTCTTTCTATAAAATATTGCAAAATGGCCAGTGGTTATTGAAAACTGGACATACTGGGACAAATGTAATGGACATAATTATCATCCTTGTGAAGGGAATGAATGAAGAACATGTACCTTGAATAAAAATACTTAATGAATTTGCAAATTTCAGGCAATATGATTAGAACTGAAGAAAGGGAAATTTTAAAAGCATTGCAATGCATTTAATTTATAATTCATTACACTATGTTACAAAGAACACATGAAAATGCTATTCTCATGGTTCTACAAGTCTTTTCCTTAATTCAGCAAGTTTTTCTCTCCACTTTTCATTTTTCTTTTCCAAATCCTCAGAGAGCTGAAATGAGTAATTATATTTTCAGCACAATCATAAACACTGTACTTACTAAACACTGATCAACAACTCTTTAGTTACAGTACTCTTAATATTTCCGAAAAAGAAATTAATAGTTGCATTGTGATTTTCTCTGTTACTAAGTTTTGAAAAATAAATAAAAATCTGATATTTAATTTCAAAATTCCTTATAAATGATCAACTAAACTTTTTTATTATCATGTACCACTGTTTCGAATTTTATCTATAGATAGAGCTGCTAACTTTTGGAAATCTAATTTAGTATCAGAATTTTGCGCACAGGAGGGGAGTTAACGGAGCATTTAATCTCAAATGTACATACACAATGAATAATTTAAGCTTAAATTTATAAAAGGACAAATAAAACAGAAATTAAGAGCTTTATTAAACACAAAAGCAATAACTTTAAAATGATTACAATATGGACATTATCCCTAACGATTGCAATTTTTCTTGCATATGTACCAACTTTTGGATAGTGGCATCAGCAAAATTTTTGCACACCTTTATCTCATTAAGTTAAAAATTTTCTCAAATTTAATTAAAAACTCACAAAATTAAGAATGATACAAAAATATGTGCAAATGGGTATGAGCTAATATAGGTAACATTTAAATTAAAAATATTAGCTTATGTAATTTAAAGGTCAAATATATTAGTACAGTCGAACCTCCATATATCGAAGTAGCAAATTGTCGGAAAAAAATTCGATATATAGAAATTTCGATATATAGAAAGGACCTCAGTTTTTTGAAAATTACTCCGGAAACATTGAAATTAAAGCAAAATTTCACACATGAAACTCCATTACTAATATATACGCTAATCATATTTGATGAAAGTTAAGAATTAAAAATGAACTAATATGAAAAATTTAATGAATATTATATTAATTTCATACCACTATCTACGTCCTTTAACAAATCCACTTTATCTGCAACACTAAGGCATTTTATTTTTGACATTGTAAATCGAGAGGGAAAACAAAATCAAATTGAATTGGCACAGCACTAGTTAAAACAATTTTCGCTGAAACTAATCATGGAGAGAGGGGAATCACCACCAAACAAAAGGGGTAGATAGAAACTGGTTTTGCTACAGGACAGGTTGCATCCAAAATTCGAAAATGACCGGGGAGGGGATAATCCGGGAATTCCAGAATGGACAAACAACGTGTTTGTCCACTCCAGGGGTCCACACTTTATCTACAGCTGACAGTGGGGTTTGCAGTGACCTTTTCTGACCTTCCCTTTTCTCCTGACTTTCATCTTTCGTGAGGTAAAATGTCTAAAAGCGGAATAAAATCTCCAATTACGCTGCCAAAAAAATTCGATATATGGAGATTTTTTCGATATATAGAAACAGTTTTTCTACGTAATGAACATGTGAATTTGCTGGAAGTTCGATATATGGAAAATTTCGATATATGGAAGTTCGATATATGGAGGTTCGACTGTATATCCAATACAGTTTATCTGAACACAGAAATTTTTTGAAAGTTTTAAATATTGAAAAAAATTCTGGCTTCATGAAACATTTCCCGACTTTTGTATAATTTTACCATTTAAATTCAATAATTTTGAAATTCTATCAGCATCCAAATCGTCTTTAATCAATTTTTAGAAAAAAAAATGAATAACTAAGTATGAAATTAATGTTGCTCATGCGGTAGAACCACATAGCTAACCAAAACGGGAGAACTTAACAGAAGCAGTTGCAATTGGATCAAAAATCATAAGTTTTTCACACGTTTTGGCAGTATTGTAGCTGAAGGCAGTAGTTCGTAAACTATTTTTTTTTTGTAGCAGTTAGCAGCTCTGTCTATATATCATACTAAAATTTAACAAAAGAAAAGGAAGTGCAGTAACTAATATTTTTTAACAAAATTAAATTGTATTTAATTCATTACAGTAAACAAATAAATCCTATAATTGCATGATTTTTTTTTCTTACATTTTCAATGTTACAATATTAAAATTTATTTCAGTATAGAGGAGAGAGAAAACGAAAGGTAATTATATTTTTCAGATTTTTTTAAAGTAATAAATGGGCGTGATTTGAGTCTAGAAAAACAATAGAAGACTAAAGGAAAAAATGTGTAACTGAAATTGAAACACAATTAGACAATAGGAGGAAAAGTATTTACTGTCGGCCCTGCTTAAACGAATACTGTGAACTTCTAAGAAATATTATTTGAGTAAACGCGATATTTAATTAAGTGGGGAACTTTTCTTTACCTTTCCAAATTGATTACATTTGTCTCAAAACATAAAAATAACGAATCAATAGCTAAATAAAAGAAGTAATTAAGGTTATTGGTAAAAAGTTTTTGAAATAAGCTAAGTAAATATTAAAATAGGATAACAATTAAGTTTTTATGTCATAAATATGTATGAAAATTACACAAAAGTAACCATCAACTTCTGTTAGAAAATCTTTGTTTTAGCATTTTCTTTCACTACATTATTTGTTGAAAAAGTCCATAACAGTAGATTGGTAGTTCAAGGTCTCTTGGGAACACTCTCCTTGTCTGCCGTGTTTTACATTTAACATATTAATTTACTATCGTCTGCAACACTTGTAATTGCAAAATTTAATTTTATTATTTTCTGCTCTATTATTTTATTAGCAATGGCAACCTCATTAAAAAACAAAAAAAAAAAGTAAAATTATGATAATGTTCTGATGAAATGTCCATTTATCTTGCCCATTGTTGAAGGAAAATATATACTGTTGTCCTCGCTTAATTGGGTAACGGATAACGGAATACCCAGCTTATACGAATAAAATATCATGGAATTGAATATTTCCCGTGCCACAATGTTAAAGATCCCTGTTTAATCGAATAGTATTTCTCGGAACCGACAGTATTCGTTTAAGCGGGGTCAACAGTATCTTTACGTAAATACTGGTACGTAATTAATTGTTCCTACTTTTCTCAGTTTAAATATTTAAAAACTGACCAACATTATTCGATTATCTGGGCAAATTATTCCATTAAGTGGGGATCTTTACCATTGTGTCTGTGAGGAAATATTCAGTTCCGGAACATTTTATTTTTATAAGTGGGGTATTATCTATTACCAGATTAATTAAGTGGGGCTCACAGTACGTCTAAAAGGGAGCTCAGGCCAGTGGTCTTCATGCTTAGGTTACAACTAATATATGAGAATGAAATTAACTAGCAAATAACATTGCACAAACCTGAGGATGTACCAATTTTTCAGGATTATTTTTCCAACTTTCATCTAAAATTAATTTCAAATCAGCTTCAGAATCAACACCATTAGCAGATTCTTCTTTGGGGGCCTGAACAAAAGAAAAATAAACATTTACCATTTATTTTGAAAGCTTTCCAGTAATAAATAAGGAAATTTGAACTACATGCTAGGAAATACACTGCTTCTTAGAACAGAAAATAGATTAAATAGTAAATTACTGCCCCTAAGCCAGAACTACATGTAATACATTGCTAGCTTGGTTATGTCATCCAGAGATAGTAGTTTCGTTCTTATCAAAACTCATCAGTCTGAAATACACAGTAACCAAGCTGGAGGTAGAAATCATTTTATAAAAGCTAAGAGTGCAAAACCTGCTCTTGGTTTGCCCTACAATAAAGTCAGGAATACTATAAGAACCCTGCTTATGAATTTGTATGTCAGGTGGCTTCAGTCCGACTCACAGAGACAAGCTAAAGATCTCAATCAACGTTAAACCTGGTTGAGGTCCAGGGAGCTACCAAGTTTGAGTACAAAGGAGACCAAAATATCCATTGGGCTTCATACCAAACACTGTTCTCTTAATAGGCACCTCAACTTACAAGGTGTCACTGATGACCCAGCTTGTAGAGGCTGCCTAGAGGCAGAAGAAAGCTCAAAAAACGTACTGTGTGATTGCGATTTGAACATCTGGGGTACCATTGTTCAGGGGCGTAGGAGCTCGAGCTCCTCCTGAAATATTTCAAACCGGCTCAGCTCCCTCGGAAAAATTCCCTTACTTAAACTTTTTGTAGTACATTTTTGGTCAAGAACAAAAGAAAAATCTTTGTGACGCTTGTTTGGAGGATGAAAAATCAACAGTATCTAATTAATTTTTAGTGTTTAAAAGTGCTTAAAGTGCACAATTAGTGATGTTTTTCTGTAATACCACTTTTAATCCGTATTTATTAGTAATACCCAGATTTTAACCATTGTTACCTCTTTTACAAGGTGCATTGGACGGGAAGATAAAGACAAGATAATTGTTTTGAATTCTGGTAGAAGTACATTTTTCAAAAACTCTTTTCTAAACTCAGAGTTTCAGTTACATATTTATAATTTATACTTCCAAGAATTTCTAGAGGAGAGCCCCGACCCTCCCTTGTTCTCAAAATCACCAAAAATCGTCTAAAAGTGCGTTTTTAAGGTTACTGTTTTGAAAAATTGACAAAGATATTTTTGTTACCCCAGTTCCTGCCCATAATGAAACCAAAAAGATATCCTAAAATTTGCTTCATAGGCTAAAATCTGATTAAAAAAATTTCTAGCCTCTAAAGTCACCAAAAATCGTCGAGTCATTCTTAAAAGGAACCACTTAGGAATTTTTCCCACGCAGAAAAAAAAAACTGAAACACGCAATGTAATTCATATGAAATCACTTTAACAAAATAAAATACCGTAAGAGTAATGACACGACAACCTTTCTTAAACGTTAAGAAAAATAAAAATATGCAATAAAAGCAATCGTGTATATTTCGTTGAATTAAGACGAGTAACAAACAAAACAAAGAGGCACCGGTTATGTTAGTCGAACACGACCTTGTGGGAAAAGTTTTGGAGCAGTTTGGTTGAGTGTAGTATAATTTTGCTCCAGATAAGACTTGGAAAATGGCTAAACTAGAATCACTTCTATCTCCTGTCATAATTAACGGAGAGAAATGGAACAAACATCTTCTTTTCAGAAAAAAAATCTCTTTCCAACAATATGTAACATTAGTGGTGGGGGGGATTTTTCAACCCCCTAGTTCCGTGAAGTATGAGAAATTTATGCTTAAAAAATTAATTTAAAAAAAAACTAATTCGAAATTAAGAAAAATGGTTCTGAGGTGCAAATCTACGGGGCTCGAACTAATTTTGTACTAAGTTCCAAGTCTGTAGATGCTATGGGGCCGCCTAGACTTAGGCCAGCCACAAACATCCTTTTGCAATATTTTCGAGCTTACTTTTTTTTAATATATAGAGATTATTTGAATGCCAAGGTTTTCTTTATTAAAATCACTAAAATGAAATCGACGGTCCCATTTTTTAAAAAGTGTGTGTGTGTGGGGGGGGGGGGGGGGTAACAACCACCCAGCAACGGCTCAGCATTTAAATAAAGGGCTGTATTCAGATTGGCAATATTTTTTCTTAAAAACTGGGGTTTAGGATGTTGACTCACCTCCAGAGTTCCTCCCCCTTCACACACACACAAACTCTGTGGCCCTGATCACAAAAGTTTTTTCTTTCAGAAATTTCAATGATGTCTTAAAATTTAAATACATTTGAGTACTTTGAAGTATCATATTAATCTTGCAAAATTTAAGTAATTATTTAGCAAAACTCATAACTTTACATTTCAACAACACTCACCTCTGGTTTTTGTTTCCCCCACGTCCGGCTAGATTTAAAATCCTGTTGCACAAAAGATGTTGCATTAATATCTTGTATAGCTTGGGCTCTTTTAACCTGCTGGTCTACAGTAAGCTCTACTACAGCTTCAGATACTGATTTCAAATCTTCAGACAAGAAACCTTTTTCTCTAAGAACAGCATCAGCATTAGCTGAAAGAATAAGTAAAATCATACATGTTTCAGAAGACTTTTTATCTAAAAATTTACTAAAAGGCAAATTAAAATATTTTTCTCACCATAAATTTAAAACAGAGCTGCCACTGTTTTTACCACTGATTATAGAATGTAATAAGAATTTATGATATGCTTTGAACCTAATAAATAACAGAGCTGTAAAAGGGGAGTACAATAACCGGATGTTAAAGCACTACAGACCCCACTGCTTAGATGAACCAGGCTTGTTTCAAACAATTTTTATTCAATAACGTGGCTAATTCAATGAATCTGGATATTATTTTGTTTTTGGCAATTCAATTCATCAAAGCGGCTGATTCATTTGACCACTGATTCAATGAATTAGCGTCCACTGTATCTAACCAAAAGCATTTACTTCCTTGATATTTTATAAAAGTTTATTTCAACATTCTGAAAAAAAAAAGGTAAAATGTTCTAATTTAGGATGCGGCCAATTCCAAGTCAATGTTTCTTTTCTTATCTTTTACATATTGTACATTTTTTTTCTGATAGAAACAAAGCTATATTTTGAATAGAGTCCAATCTCATTAATTTGAACACACTTAAAACAAGTTATTGATAGACAAACTACGTTTTTGATCCCTATCCTCTCGTTTGTTGTTTATTGTTCGCCCAATAAGACAGACTGCAGTTAAGATGGTTAAGATGAATTGCTTTTAACCCTTTGGATCCAGGCTGTTTTTTAGAAATTTTCCTTACGACCCAGGTAGTACGACAGTTGAACCACAGATTTCTTTTCCATTGAAAAGAGAAGGTATAAACTGTCGTATCAGACCTATGAAACCTTGAAAAAATCCCCGGCTTCAAAGGCTTCAAGTGAAAATCTCAACATCGTCCTCTAAAAGAAAAAAAAAAGTTACGTACAGCATGTGTACCGCCCGGTTCTAAAGATTAAAGATCCCTTGTAGCTCATTTTAACAAGGTTGGACTGCATATGCTAAAGAATTATAACATTTGAAACAGTTATCATTTTAGTTGCGGTCTTACTGTACTACCCCGCATTAGCCGGCATCCTGAAAAAAAGTAGCAGCTTGTAGTAAAATTTGAATTTTCCATCATGCCAACTAATTTGGAGTTCATTTTGCAAAAAATAGGAAAAAACAGTAGACTAAAAAATGTGTAGATTGACTTTTTAAAATATTTTCTAATTTTAAAACAAAATTCTAAAACTAACCTGCAGCTTTAAAAGCAGCGTGAAGCTTAGCTTTGAGAGCATCTTCATTCTGAAAATTGAAGAAAAACAATTTTTTAGAAAACTATTTGAATAATTGTACAGGTATAATAAATAAGTTAAACATTGTAAGCATTTGAATGTCACAGTAGAATCTTGCGATGCTTGATTAACTAATAATTACAGATTTTTACGGCAGGACATTATAGAATCCAAAAGTATTTTGAGGATAATATCAGGATAATATCAATGAAAAAATCTAGCCGAAATTATGTAACACGTATGTAAATTTATAATTGAATAAATCATAATACTGCAGTACTATTAACTTAGCATTTTTTGTTACTGGTTGAAATGAGCATTATAAATTTTTTCAGCTTCATTTCTCTGCGATAGTTTTGAATAAGGTGTTTTATACGCGATTTGGAAGTTTTGTCATAATAATACAATGTGAATATTCTTTTGTGGTAAAACTTAAATATGTACTTCATCAATAAAATATCTCCAACAAAGATTTAACGCTTAATGGCAAATTGTTACCAACTGCAGGATTTTCCTGTAAGTAATAAGAGAGGAAATAATAACTTTTTTTTAATACTGATATTTTATGCACACTTCTGTAAAAAAAGAAAATATTCTTTAACATGTTTTTGAACACTCAACATTATTTGTTGTCTGAAAAATATATATAACAATTAAAAATTTATTTATTATTCGTAAAAAGTCAAATTAACCAGTCTTGCTTCCATTATTGTTTATTTTTTTTTCCACAATTGTAATTTTTATGTTCAAGTAAATAGCTGCAAGTTTTCAGAGGGTGAAAAATATACCTCCAATAACAACAGCTTACATATTTCATAACTTCATACTTGATTATTTGATTGATCAGTATTTTCCAACCTTACGAACAAGAATTAGGTTTCTATCCAAAGTTAAAATGGTTTAACCCTTTAAGCGGTTTGCCCGTACAGTGTATGTGCTACCTGAAATTGGCCTCATCTGGTTTGATATTTTCAGATTTCCTTTTCTGGTTTTCCCGAACTGTTCGGAAAATTGTAAACCTCAAAATTCACAGTAAGTGTGAGAGAAATTTTTGCACAATTTGTAAACCATTCATTACTGCATGCAGAATGTACTTGAAAAAAGCAAATATTTCGGGATTTTGTGACCAAAATTGTATAATAAAAAATATTGTAAAAGCATTGAAAGCGAAAAAAAAAAAATAAATAAATAAATAAAATTCTTTATATTCTTATTCTGTTAAGTATGGTACTTAACTATATGCAATAAAAAAAAATATGCCTTTTTTTGGAAGCATTTCTGGTAAAATAATTGACCGCTTAAAGGGTTAACTGAAATTAGTTCTTTTCCAACTTTGGTGATAAAAGTCTTTATAGTATTTGTAGCTCTGCTTGGCTATGTATAAAGTCACTGAGGCAATTTTTACAAAAATTGGCAACTAGAAAGATTAAACATAAAAAAGGAAAAAACATGTTTCTTTCTGTTTTGTATATGTTTTTCAGTACACTTTAACCAGTACCCACAAATAACCCCCCAAAAATTTTTTCTTGTCAAACATGTCTACTTCTAATGATTAAAATAAATAGAACCACTAAAAAACTTACTATAATACACAAAACAAATAATAAAAAATGCACCTAATTAAACATTTTAACTTTCTTGAAACTTAGTAGCTGTATAGTAAATGATAGGTAGAAATATAAAACTGCATTTAAAAATCAACACCATAAGTGTCAGAAACATAGATTGAAGTCATACTTTGCCATAAAAAATGTTTTTAATTTTTTTTCGATAAAAATCAGGCATTACTAATGATTTCTGCATTTAATTATAATAAAAACATAAGAGAGAGAGAGAAACGGTTAAAAAGTGGGAGGGAGAAAAATGAACAGATAGGCCCAAAATTTTAAGGTTTTTGCACAAAAAAGAGAAAACTTGTAAAATATATTATTCAAAGAATACTCAGTTATTTAGTGTTTAATATGTTTCCTGACTTTTGTACTATACCATTCTTTATGAATTGATATTCTCTCAATAAGGAAAAGTCTCTTCACAATTAACAAGAATAAAGTTACTCTAATAAAAAATCTTTAAATCAGAGTACAATAGCTTAGTGTACAAATACCTTTGTGCTATAGATGTACAGAAAATAACAACGTTACGAATGCACAAATGAGCAGGGATACTGCAGACACGTGTTTCGGCGTCACAAGGAACGCCTTTTTCAATGCAAAAAAGTTGTGAGCTTATGGATGCACAGACATCCGACAAAAGCCACGACAAAAGCTTTTGTCGGATGTCTGTGCATCCATAAGCTCACAACTTTTTTGCATTGAAAAAGGCATTCCTTGTGACGCCGAAACACGTGTCTGCAGTATCCCTGCTCATTTGTGCATTCGTAACATTGTTATTTTCTGTATATACAATAGCTTATTTGAAAAGAAATTAAAATCAGCCTAAATCTTTTCATTTTTATATTTGAATCTGTTTCTTTGTTAAACATTTGCTGTAATATATCACTTCAATATCACTCGTAAACAAAGTCTTGAAATTTTTATCTGTATTTCTTTCTTTAATAAGTATTAATTAAAAGAATCATGATTTAATTACTGCACAAATAGATTAATCCAACTTCTTATTTGCTTTAAATTGCATATAAGAAGCTCATTTTGAAGTTTAGAGTGAAGTTTGGAAAAATAATTTCAAAAAAACATCTCATGTAAAAATTAAAATGTAATGCCAAAGTTGTGATAAAATTAGAGCTAGTTCCTATAATTCTAAAGAATTTTTTAATTTTTAAACTGATTAAAATGAAAGTATTTACTTTTTTAGTTCTATGAATGCTCAAATGAAAAATAAAACAATATAAAAACCACATTTTGTAGAAAAAAAAAATTATCTTCATGCACTTTTTCTTTTATACCACCTTTCAAAATTTATACCTAAAGATGACAATAAAACTGCAATCTTTACACATTAGAGCCATTATAAAAGTACAAAAAAGCTTACATCATTTTTCCCTTTTGATCCATTACTTCTACTCTGTTTTAACCTACAGTGGGGGAAAATAAAAGGACACCAAAAAATTAATTAGAGTATTAAAGTTTCATTCATTCATTATAAAATAACTTGCACATAAACTGGCTGCATTTCAATTAATACAAGTAACTTTCGAAGATACTAACATTAAAGCAAAAAAATGGTTTAAAATTTAGTTTTATGAGAGAAAAAATGTTTTTTACACATTGATCACATGACCATTTTCAATAAATAATTCCAAGTAACAATTCCATGCCAACTAGGAACAAGATGCAATAACCGCTAGCTTGGTTATTCCATCCAGAGACTTCAGTTTTGTCTTAATTATAGTCTCATCAGTTTGAAATAGGACGTAATCGAGCTTGAGGCAGATGTTATCTAAAAGAAGCTTCTACAAGATGACCCACACACAGAAAAATGGTTCATTCATTTTGAAATACTCAAAGGGTCAAAGTGCAATTTTTAGGCGCAAATAGAGGATGTATGGCAAATTATTCGAAATAAAAACTTTTACGATAGAACTTTAGGCTATAGTTGATTGCCACCTCTTGGACCTGTTCTTGAGTAGGTGAGGAACATGGTTTCTTGTCAGTACAAGAAACAATGCTCCAAATCCAGTGTCAATGCTAATTTATAGGAACAACAATTTTTTCAGAGCATCTTTTGGAGATTTCTTACTTTGAAATGAAAAACATTCTTTGTATATTTTTCGTTTGCCAATAAAGATGTAAAAAATCAAGTAAACCATGCAAGAAAACTCTGACATCCAAGTTTTAAAATAAAAACTTAACTGCAATCCAGTAACTAATTGTAAATCGTTTTATACGACATTGTGATGAAAAAACTTAGTTGAAGAACTGTTAAGGATATCGTGAAAGGAAAAACAAAAATAACTAGGAATAGTAAAATCATCACCTATACTTGCTTGCAACTTAACTTGACACCGACATTGCTACGTGCGCAAGAAAAAGCGAGTTAACAGAAACCTTCTTGGCGAATCAGAAGAGACCGCCAACTGTGTGTGAACTCTTATTGGCTGGCGAGTCAATTCAAATGGCTGTACGCTTCCGCGCTACTCCGTTCATACAGTTGAAAATATTAAAAGAATTACAAATACTATGACAAAAAAAGACTACATATGCATAGATGAAACACTTTAATTTGATTTCTAAAAGAAAGGATCTAATTTCATCCAAAATTCGGACACCGACCAAGGAACTATTTCCTTTGCTTGGTCTCAGCATATTTATTTCTTCATAGTCAAGAAAGGTTGCAGTCGAGTATAGAGAGAGAAAAAAAGGGGGGAGGGGAATATGACAAAATGTAAAATGCGCTGCCGATTTGGATCGCTTAAATTAATAAAATACATGGTGCAGTGATTAATAAAGTAATAAAGAAGTAAATCATAGCAAAAATTTTACAAAAAAATGTTTCAGGATTAAAAGGAATCCTTTTATCAACGCAAAAAGTTGGGAGTTATGATGCCAAATAAAAGATTCAGTTGGATAATTTTCCACTGAAACTAGCATCTTTATGCACTGGGAGGGCTTTCTATGAAACACCAGTCTGCATTATGATACACAAAGGTGTAAATGCAAAAAAGGAGAAATGAAAAGATAGCTAGTATAAATGGTAGGAGAAATCTGCATTTATTTTGGGGACAATAGATAGTAATAGTAGCCCTGTTAGATGCTGCTATATAGTAGGGTGTATCGCAATTTTTTTTTTTTGAAATTCAAAATTTCAAGTTGATAAAAAATTGCCACTATGTTCACATAGTTACCAAAACAAATTATTTTAAAATTGAAAAATATTTAGGTCTGCCGGGCATAAACTTAGCGTCGGGGGGGGGGGGGGGGGCAACTTGCTGGACACTTTATCTTTGAAACCTGAAAATTTCTAAAATCTGAATGAAAATCATAGTTAGTAAGAATATTGTTTACAGTAATTTTCATAAATTTTATCTAGGTATTATAGCCAAGTGTCTGGGGGAAAGGGGGCACGGGAGAATACAGGCCCTCTGGGAAAAATTTCAATGTTCTGGTTCCTGATTTTTTCCCCAAAATCATCAGGAAGATTATTTCCGTTAATGGTACTATCCTCAAGCACAGCCAGAATTACTATCTGCAAAGTTTTTTTTTGGGTTAAAATAGACTTTAAGATAGCCATTAATATTAAATGCAAGGTCTCACCCCCCTCCCCCCGCCCCAAATCCTGGCTGCACCATATTTTATCTTGACCTTCTCCATGTTTGTTGCGTTTCTAAAATAATAATTTTTAAAGAAGTATGGAATCGTAAAACGATGGGTGTGATGATTGGGTGCAATCATCACACACCGCCCACCGTAATTATTTTATATGGTCCTCTTTAGGGTATAAATTTCAAAATTCTATGTAACTGCTAACTACTCTAGAAAATAGTTTGAACTTGAAAATACTGTTTTTAAAAAATCTGGCTCATCGTAAGAGAAATAGGGAGAGAAGAAACACCGAACAATTAAATGACTGTATCTTAGTATCAGGTTATCCAATGAAAAATGTAAATTATTATTTTAAAGTGTGGACTTCAGCATAGAGTCAATAATCTTTCTTTGTAAATCCAAATGTTCACTTTCTAAATATTTCTTCTGAACATTTGTCAGTCATAATCATATAAAAAAGAAATTGCATGCCAAATGCAGGATAATTGCTAAAAAAAATTGTGCATAATATAACAAAATAAATCATGTATTTTGTCTGAAATCTGTTTTATATTACGTTGTTTGAGTAGGTAATCTGAATACATAATTCTTGTCTCACACTTGATTTACTTTTTACTTAAATGCTACGACAAACTTAAGAATACCTATGCTATTACTTATAATTGGTTTTGATATTTTTTTCGAAGCTTACTTTTGAATCTTTTCAAATTTTGTCATTGTGTTATGAGAAATATAAAAGATAATTCAAAAAGCTGAGCAAACCTATTCGTTTTAATAATTTTTTCTGTTTTTTTTTTTTTTTTTTTTTTTTTTTTTTTTTTTTTTTTTTTGTCGAACGAAAAGCCTTTTTTATCAAACATATAACTTTTAAGAGGGTTCTATTTGCCTCTTCTTTCTTCATGTTATTATAGACTAGAATACTTCACAAAAGGCTTTAAAATGTAGAATTTTAAAGCTTTTTTTCAAAATTTCTTCCGGGAGAGAACCCCCAGCCCTCCCACACACACACATTTGGGATTGTTTACATTGCAAAACAGATTATTACATTACTTTTCTAATACAGATCCAACTATAAGATTAATTCAAAAAACAAAGAAAAAACAAGAGAATTAAAAAATGTGAATAATATCAGTGAAAAAGACATAAACACGAAAAAAAGATCTGTTTTGTTACCGAAGAAATTATCCAGACTACAAGAGAGGCCTGTACTAAAATAGAGTAATAGTCAAAAAAATTTGGTCTGGAAAATGAGCAAAAAAAGTTGAATAAATTTTTGGTACAATTTATCCGAAAAGTAAGAGCTAATGTTTCTCTAACGAAACATCTGGGAAAAATGGTGGTGGGAGGGGGGGGGAGACTCAGTCTGCACTCAAAACTTCGTGGTCTGTGCCCCTCCAAAAGTTAAGGTCACGCCTATGCTGCTGGGATTACTTTGAAGTTTCAAGTTTTTTAGTAAAAACGATGATGTTTTTAAAAAAATGTATAAATTATGTGTAAAGCAAAAATAATTATTTAAGTGCAAAAATGGACTACTTAAGGAGTTGTCTATCAATTAAAAATGCATTGGAACTAAAATTTAACTTTAAGATTTAAAGAAATATTTATGAAAAACCTCCCATTTTCGCTAGTCAGTCACAGTTTTTAGAATATTTACCCATCACACAGAATTTTTATTTTTGCATTAATAGTAAACATTGAAGTACAGCGCTTTGAAATAGCGAGATTGGTTCATTTTTATACTGAAATAATTATTTTGCTAAACACATAATTTATACATATATATATATATATATATATATATATATATATATACGAGGGCTGTCTGAAAAGTTTCCGACCTAACATAGATAAAATATTTTTATCGTCCAAACTGGCTGTTACTTTTTGACATAGTCTCCTTGTAAGTCCATACACGTCCTCCAGTAATGCTCTCATCCTTTTAACCCATCCAAAAGTAATGATGAAAATGTGTCCTCAAAAAAGCTGTTGACAAAGTTTATGACCTCTTCATTTGAAGAAAACCTTTGTCCTCCAAGTGCTTCTTTCAGCTTAGGGACCAAGAAGGGATCGCTTGGGGCCAGGTCTGGTAAGTAGGGTGAGTGTTCAACGATTTCGAGCCTTAACTCGTGAATTTTGGCCATTGAAACCACTGAGGTGTGAGCAGGAGCATTTTGTTGATGAAAAAGAAATTTTTTCTTTTTCAAATGCAGCCATTTTTCTTCTATTTCCTCCTTCAATTTGTTAAGGAGAGTAGAATAGGATGCTCGTATTATGGTTTTTCCCATTTTAAGGTAGTCATAGAGTATCACTCCATGGCTATCCCAGAAAAAGGGCGGCATCACTTTTCCTGCAGAAGGAACTGTTTTGGCCTTTTTTGGAGCTGTTCTCACTTTGCAATTCATTGTTTTGGCTGTTTTTTTGTTTCTGGAGTGTACTGATGAATCCAGGTTTCATCTACAGTGATTAGTCGTCCGAAAAATTCTGGTTTATTGTGCCAGAAGTGAGCTGCAAATGTTCATTCGGACACGTTTCTGGTCAAATTGAGCAAACGCGGCAGTCAAAGTGCAGCCAGCTTCCGTGTACTTAATTTCTCATGTAAAATGTGGCATGCGCATTCCTTATAGATATTCATAGTTTCTTCTATGTGTCTCACCTTTAATTTGAATCATCCAGCACCATTTGATGAGTTTTAGCAATGTGTTCATCAGTGGTAGCAGTTTTGGGTCGACCTTAGCGTTCATGAACACTCAACCTGGTACGGCCCCGTTTAAATTCCGCTACCCAAAATTTTACGGTTTTAGACGATGGTGCAGATTCCCCATACATAGAGTCCAACTCCTTTTTAATTTGTGCAGGCGTATTTCCTTTTTAAAATAAGTATCGAATCAGAGCTTGATATTCGATTTTTTCCATTTTCAAAAAAACTGTTGGAGCAACTCACTAGTATGGTTGTCACGCACACAATTTTAACTAAAAATAGCCAAAATTACGGTTCCAAGTTTCCAAAAGACTCCTTAATAAGAACATCTATCTTTGTTTCATAAGTTTTGTCCTTTTCATATCGAGGTCGGAAACTTTTCAGACAGCCCTCGTATATATATATATATATATATATATATATATCAAAAAGAGACAATAATAGCTCATGAAGAGTAACTGTGCATAAATTGGAGTAACAGAAATAAATAGAACAACAATGAGAAACATCCGGAAAAACATTTAAAACTACTTGAAATTTAAAACTAACATGTAAAACATCAACATGGGTAATGCGCTGCTTAATCTTCAGAGGGCAGGAGCAGCATATAGATTTTTTAGATTTAGCTTTGCAGGTTTCATGAGTGTTTGTTTGAAATAAGTCAGCAGTGATTAATAAACTTGATTAGCTTTTGCTTTTTAATCTTTGAAAGATTAAGAACTTTAAAAGTATAAAATTTATGCCACTAATTTATTTTATAATGCCACTAATTTATTTTTATTTTGGGTATGTGCACATTTTTTTGCTTTCCAGGTAAGGGCAGGGTGCATTGGATTGTAATTTGTCAGCATTTTAAATTCAAATTCAGTACAAACATTATAAAATAAATTAGTGGCATAAATTTTATACTTTTAAAGTTCTTAATCTTTCAAAGATTAAAAAGCAAAATCTAATCAAGTTTATTAATCACTGCTGACTTATTTCAAACAAACACTCATGAAACCTGCAAAGCTAAATCTAAAAAATCTATATGCTGCTCCTGCCCTCTGAAGATTAAGCAGCGCATTACCCATGTTGATGTTTTACATGTTAGTTTTAAATTTCAAGTAGTTTTAAATGTTTTTCCTGATGTTTCTCATTGTTGTTCTATTTATTTCTGTTACTCCAATTTATGCACAGTTACTCTTCATGAGCTATTATTGTCTCTTTTTGATATTCATATTTGCAATTGATTTTTAGCTGCAATAAATGCGCTAGTTAATTTGCAGACTTTAAACTGTTAATCTTGATTATATATATATATATATATATATATATATATATAGTTTTAAATCATTGTTTTTACTAAAAAACTTGAAAATTCAAGGTAATCCCCAGTAGACCTAAATATTTTTCAATTTCACAATATTTTTTTTTTAGTAACAATATGAACATAGTGACAACTTTCTATCAACTTGAAATTTTGAATTTCCCCAAAAAAATGTTTCATGATACACCCTATGGGTATAAATATTCTAAAAATATGACTGATAGCAAAAATGTGAGGTTTTTCATAACTATTTCTGGAAATCTAAAAATTTAATTTTAGCTCTAATGCATTTTTTATTGATATACTACTCCTTAAGTAGTCTATTTTTGCACTTAAATAAATATTTTTGCTTTACCCATAATTTATACATTAAAAAAAATCATTGTTTTCACTGAAAAACTTGAAACTTCCAGGTAATCCTGGCAGACCTAAATATTTTTCAATTTCAAAATAATTTTTTTTGGTAACTATGTGAACATAGTAACAACTTTTTATCAACTTGAAATTTTGAATTTCCAAAAAAAAAAATTTTGTGATACACCCTACTATACAGCATGATATAGAAAAATGTTTGTTTGATAGCCCACCAACAGTTAGAACTTATCATACGTTTCTCTCTAAAAGCACCACTCATATCCATTTGCTTTACACTGCTTCATATTTCTTACAATTTTGTGCTTTCATGGTAGTCATGTTTTATTTTATTTTTTAGTATTTAGTAATTCACAATTAATTTATAAATTATTTTAAGAAAGTAATCAAAAGATATCACTTTTTAATATTAGTTCTAGGAAAATCCTGCAGACCCCCTAACTGAAATAACTATAAAAGGAACTTTAATATAAATTTGACAATATTTTTTTGATTAAAAAAACCCATGATTTTGTTTTATTCTTCAATTACAAATTAACTAAAAGAAAGAACTAAATTTCCAGAAAAAAAGTAAAGAAACTATACCGTCGAGGTGAAGATGACTTGGATCGAGAGTTCCTTCTTGAATGCTTAGACCCAAGGCTGTATGAATCACTCGGAGTGCTGGAATGAGATCGACGACCCCTTTTGGTTGGTGAGCGTGAAGTAGCTCGCTTTTGCTTATGACTGGATCGATGGAAATGTTTCTTTCCTATATTTTTATGCCGGTCACGGGATCTGCTTCTTGACCTTTTGCTTTTGGAAACAGAACGACTCCGGGACTTTCGATCTCGAGAACGAGACCGACTGAATGATTTTCGATAATGTGATGGAGACCTGCTGAATGATTTCACTTCCCTAGAGACAGATCTGTGCTTAGTTCTATGAGATGATTTATAGTCTTTGTCTCGAGATCGGCTACGGCCTCTGTGATTTTTGTAAAGAGTTCGACTCTTATGGGAACGATCCCAAGACTTGGATCTACTCCTGGACCTCCGATCTTTTGAACGAGATCTGCTCTTTACCTTTCGATCTCTAGAATAATGACCAGCACGAGTCTTTTGATCCCTTGAGAGGGAACGCCTGCGCCTCTCTTTTGACCGAGATCTGCTGCGTGATCGCGAGCTGCTGTTCAATCTACGCTCTCGAGAATGAGACTTCCGAGACAATCTTTTAGATCTTTCTCTATCATAGGGGCTTCGAGATGATGAGGAACTGTAAATAAGAAAAAGAATAACAATTATTAAAAAACTTGATGATGGTAAAACAGAGGTTACAACAGGGACGGATACAAGGGAGGGGCAACCGCTCCTCCCTTGTATCCGTCCTCTATTTCGAAGTATTGGATATCCTTTTATCCGCCTCTATTTTGGAGGTGGGGATAAAAAGCATAACGAAAAATACCGAGTGCCCGATGATGAAAATACCGGAAATTTGGTGAAATACTAGAGCAGTTACCCCAAAACACAAAATATTATTTTACTGCTTTTTGGTTTGAATAACTTTATCTTTAATGATTGCCGAGGTCAAGTTAAGGTTTCAACATGATGATAGAAACAGACGTTTATTCCACTGTTTCAACAGAATGAGAAACAAATTAAAGATGAAAAAGTTTACTTAATAACATAATTTGTCAACAAGTAACAACCTTTTGCGGTTGCTTTTTTTAGACCTCTTTTTTCTAGATCGGCTTCTTGAAGAGCTGTCAGTATCACTTCCATGACGAGGCATTTTGATAAATTAGTTATTAGTGCACTTGACAAAAAATCTGCAAGTAGTATTTATATCTTGAGCAGCATTTTATGCTTTAAGGAAAAATTGTTTACACTTTCACCTTGACTTCCGCCATGATTTTTCCACACAAGTACGGTTACCATAACATCATAGTCAAGAAATTCAAGGCTTTGCTACATTTTTACATAACATAGAACAAGATTACACAAATTTTCTTAAAGAAATGTTAAACTCATATAAAGTAGTGATTTTACGAACATGAAAAATATGTTTGTATCACCTCTCATTTTCAAAAAAAATAATTTTAATATAAGTGAAAAAGTCCAAGCTCAACTCAACTCGCCTGTTGATTCTGAAATTGCTTCCGAGCATCGGAGTGACGAACTGAAAGTTTAATAAATATTGTTCATAAATTTTATAATTTCCACTAAATTGTGAGAAATAATAACATTTAGCCAAAAATGGTAAGGATAATTTTCGTCTCCATTTAAGAATTGAATAATAACGTAATGTTGAGACAAGATGCTTATAGATTGAAATGTGCCAATGGCAAATTCATCCGAAATATATTATTATAATTATGTATGTTGTTCTGTTTTAAAATAAATGAGTAATACTTTTCTTTCAAATTTGCAGGCTGCACACAAGACTTTTAAAATCAAACAAAAGTTGGCCAAAAAGATGAAACAAAATCGACCCATTCCTCAATGGATTCGAATGAAAACTGGAAACACAATCAGGTACGGATTGTTAGGATATTGTTTTGACACCTCAGCATGATTTTATTTTGCGTATGTTATTGACAATACCAGAAACGAATTTGACTTTTCACCCTAACTTAATTATGTGCTATCGTAGAAAAGATGCCTTCAGTTTTGTGAAAATTGATCTTAGTACGTTTTGCAATTGCACTGCAATTTGCATATGATAATTGTAGGATTTTTTATTTTGAGCGAGAAGATATTTTGTCGATGATATTAATAGAGGAAGATGGAGTATGTTTAAATGAAAAGGATCTAATGTATAAGGTTTATAGGGGCGCCCTGACAGATGTCACTGATCGCCGAAAAATTTTCTGATTCAGCAAGCTTAGATACAATATTGCTGTTGGATTCTGATTTAGATTTACGTTTTTGTGATCACCTGTATGGGTGTCATTCCAGGCCATGAAACCCATGGTTTCAGATTTGAATGATTTTTTTTTATTTGTTCCATTTACTATTACAAGTAACTCTGTAAATTTTTTTGCTGATATCTTTGATACTCTCTGAGTTATGAATTTTCGAAAAGGCAGGTGTTATCGACCCGACCACCGGATACGTAAAGGAGCATCGGCCACCTCTGGCGCATGCGCAGAGAGCGATGGGTCGAATCTGATTTCGAGAGACGACCGATCGGATCTAATTTCGAGAGCCGACCGATAAACACTTCCTGCGATCGGAGGAATAATGTGTGACCGACCACGCAAAGTAACAGATGACTTAAGCTATGCGAACGGTTGTTTAGTAAGAATAAAATTGATATTGAAACGAAATACGCGATCTGCAATTGTACTTCAAACAATATGTAGTTATTTATTGCGACGTATCGACGTAATCGGTCTTTTCGTATAGTAGAACATTATTGTAATTCAATCAGAACTTAAGTTATTCATATAAAGTTCGTGGCTTATGGCGACAAACGTTCATATAATAGAGCTCCTACGACATGGCTAGCGCTGCTGCAATTTGACAAACAAAAAAAGAAATTTTAGTTAATTACCAGTTAGTTAAATCCCATTCCAATGGCGGATGCAAAGAGATCGCGATTTTTAGAATAAACGTATTAAGCAAACAACAGAAAAGAAAAAAAAAACAGGTTATAAAAGGGCCAATCCACGAGAAATAGGACATAGACATCAAAATATGAAACTCACTTAATAATAACATGTCATATGTCATTTTATTCACATGAAAGCGTAGTTTCCTAATTCAAAGGGTAAAATATCCTAGTTTTTACTGTAAACATGGTTTCAACGTCCTAAAGTTGCGTTTTTTCTAATCCATTTTTTCGGTTAAAAATTATCAAATTTCCAGCCTAGACCCTGGCCACACCGGGTTCAATTTGGAAGATAACGAATTATAGTGCTTTAGTAAGCACCCCCTTTGACATTTTCCAGCAATCAATTTCTTTGTAGGTTGTATTAGTTTTTAATTACAGGTAGGCAAAAATTATCTAGAAGCTTTGTAACGACCGCAACCGAAAACAAGTATTTGTTATTCTGTAACAATAACTATTTGAAGTAGAAATTTGCCATTTGGGTTTTACAGTGTACTCATTCACTCTAAAAAAGTGCACTAATATTTTTTTCAAAAAACCTTTTCGTTTTTGTGCTATGTTGGTTGCGGGTGTTACACGTTTTAGGTCTAAATTCACAGTCCAAGTAGGATCTCTGCCAAATTTGGTACATAAGTTCTCTGATGCATCTGAAAGTTACTTTGTGGGTATTCGTCTCTTATAGAGAGGGAAAGCTCCTATAAAGGAGCTTTCCTACTATAAATACCGTTTACGTTAGTGCTTTGTCAAATTTTTGACTCGCGGGGTCCTTCGATGTTCGCCAGGAAACCATAACATAGTAAAATAATGAAAAAAAAAAGTTATTTGCAAGAAAATGTATGGAATGCAAAAACAATGCACTCTCTCTAATTTCTGGATGTAAAGAAAATCTTGATAAGATGGTTGAATGGCGAAAATGGGCTGACGTTGAAGGACACATGAAAATTGTAGTTGAATTCGGATCTTTTTCAGATTTATTGGAACAGATTATGAAACAACTACGTGCATTTTTAATACATTGTTTTGTAAAACATATGCAGCAGCAGCACTTTCGAAGCTGCATGGAGTCAGTTTCACAGTTGGAAGCCGTATTGCAAGTTGACTTCTCCGAAAATTATACCGCAAAATTGCAAGATGAGCTTCAGACTTTGCATTGGGACCACCAACAAGTCACTATATTTACAGCAGTAGCATGAGTCCATAATCATCATTATTCTTTTGCTGTTGTTAGTGATGATTTAAAATACGGAAAGTATGCTGTGTTTGTGTTTTTGAAACACATATTAAAAAGTCTTTTAGAGTTAGAGCCTTCTCTGAAACATGTCAGCATATTTTCAGATGGATGTGCGGCTCAATTTAAGAACAAGTTCCAGGGTTGGGTTTTTGACGTCAAAAACCAGTTTTTGACATGACGTGTCGAAAACCCGTCGAAAACCTGTCAAAAGCGTCGAAAACCTGTCGAAAACGTCAAAAACCTGTCGAAAACCTATCTAAAACTCAAATACAATGGTTATTGAGATTTTTTATAAACATGTAAGGTTTCTCATCCTGAAAAATATTGAATAAAAATTTATACATCTTATCAATCAAGTTTAATAAGCATTAAATTAATAAGTTTAATGAAAATTATTTCTCATTCTTTTAAACTAACTTGTTTTACTGTGAAAAAAGTTAAATATTAAAACTTAAATCCAGCTTTTAAAGTAGTTTTGTTTAAATGTTTATATAACTATCAATTAGTTATCTTATCAATCAAGTTTAATAAAAATTAAATTAATAAATTTAATGAAAATTAATTCATATTCTTTTAAATTAACTTGTTATGGAGTGAAAAAAGTTACAAATATTAAAACTTAAATCCAAATTTTAGAGTAGTTTTGTTTAAATGTTTCAATAACTATCAATTAGTTATCTTATCAATCAAGTTTAATTAAAATTAAATTAATAAATTTAATAAAAATTAATTTGCATTCTTTTAAATTAACTTGTTATGCTGTGAAAAAAGTTATAAATAAAAAACTTAAAACTAGTTTTTAAAGAAGTTTTGTTTAAATCCAGTTTTGTTGTACCCGCAAGTCAGAGAATTGCGAGTACAACTGAAGCCATTAGCAGATACCCTAAATATGGTACAAGGAGACGTTGCAACACTGACTGATGCCTGTCGAGCATGGCATTCCCTAACAGAGGATTCTAGTCTTTCTCCACATCATGATGCTGTAATGAAACGCCTCTCTTCATATCTTCATCCGTTTCACTATTTGGCGTACCTAATGCACCCAATATATAAAGGAGAAATCCTAAATGATGAGCAAAAGGAAATAGCTCAAAAATGGTTGCTTGAAATCCAACCAAATTCTTTCGAGCATTTAATTGCATTTGAAGCCGAATCTGCCCCTCATCCCGGTAGCTACTTTGCAGTTCAGAATATCCCAGCAAAAACATGGTGGAAAAGTTTTAAAAAAAGCAACATCTCTGCCGAATTTGTACAGCTGATGGTACAATTACATTCCAGCCCATGTAGCTCAGCGTCTGTCGAGAGAATCTTCTCGAGTTTCGGACTCGTATACATTCTAAACTTAGAAATAGACTTGGCGTCCACAAAGCATCAAAACTGGTCTTTTGTTATCCGTATGCTTCGCGGGAAAAACGATTTAGATTGGGACTTAATACCTTAAGTAACTGTTAACTTAAGATGGTTTATTTTATGTATGTAAGTCTACAAATAATACCAGGCAACTAAACACTATGCAATTTCTGCTTTCTAAAATTTATAAATTGTAATTAGGTGTACGTTTTAATATACTGTTATTTGTAATTAATTTTTATTCTATAATGATAGTAGCTCATTTATTTATTTTATTTTCCACATGTAAGCATCTTGTAGTATCCCAATTGAAGGGCTCGGGAGTAAATAATGGTATCTGACAAATTTTAAAAATCGGGCTATTTCAAATTAAAATTTAAAAAAATCACTTGTAAAAATTTATTAAGTATACCCAAGACACACAGCACTTAATTAATGTACCCACTTCATTTTTAAAATAAAAAAACCTGTTACAGTAATTTCTCAAAGCAATAAAACCATATTCAAAAGCCATATGTTTGATTTTTTAAAATGATAGTTACCATTATTTACTCCTGAGCCCTTCAATTATGTTTAGGGTTGCTTATTACACTTTATTTTAATGACCTAAAACTCTAAAAGTTTACTTCAGTGTCTGAAATCAGAAATTGTAAAATTCATTTGAAAATGTATTTTGATTATCAATATCAAATTTAAACATGTTTTGGACAGAAATTTAGGTTTTTGACAATTATGTCAAAAACCATGTCGAAAAGGGGTTTTTGACATGACGGTAAAAACCATGGTTAAAACCGGATAAAACCTCCGACTGTCAAAAACTTGCCAACCCTGACAAGTTCACACTTTCGAATTTGTGCTTTATGGAAGACGATTACGGAGTTAGTGGAGATTGGTCGTTTTTCGCAACATCACATGGAAAAGGAGCGGTCGATGGCGTCGGAGGTATAGTTAAAAGAACAGTTAGGAACAATGTAAGAAATAGAAGATGGGTCGTAACTAATGCTATCGAATTTGCACATTGTGCTAGAGAAAGATTAAAAAACATCTAAGTACTGTTTATATCCTCCAAAGAAATAAAATCGGAAAAACAAATGCTGAATAGCAGATAGAGAGATATAAAGGCGATACCAGGCACTCAAAACTTGCACTTTTTTAAGCCTATTGGTCGAACCAACTTACTGGTTAAACCTGTTGCTACAAGCATTAATTTTAAAATTGTTAAGGTTCGTTAAATATATTTCTAATCAATACAGTTAGTTCTATTTAAGTTCATTATTCATGTTTCCATTTAGAGTGTGTATATAACTTCGTGGAATAAAAATAAATGTCTATACATTTTGTATTGTTTCTTTTCGGTATGTTAATTTTAGTCAAAAGTAGAAGTAACAGTAGCAAAGACGTTTCGGAAACGAACATTCCGGCAGGACTCTTTTTTCTTTCATTGTGTTTGACTGGCCCTCTTTGAAAACCGAAATTAATGATGTGTGAGTATTTTTAAAATGTTAAATTAAATGAACACTTGTAGTGGAAGCAATGAGATGACCGGTACAGTTAATATTCTTTACGTAATAAACGAATTTGCAGAAAATTTTCTAAGAAAAAGTAAAAAGGAATACAGAGCTCAAGTACAGATGATTACGAGCATTTAATGGAACTAAAATATCTGAAGAGAGACTTTCGGCTCATATGTCCATTATTTGTTTTTATATATGGCAAAAAAATGAATTAAAATAGCCGTTTACTCATTTTTAGCAACATACATAATGAAAATAGTCAGACGTGAAACGACCGCAACCGCTTTTGAAACGACCGCAACCGCGATAAAAAATTCATAAAAATTTATTTTTCAACAAAAAAGCTAAGTTCTTTGTATGATATCATTCCTTATTTATTTAGCAATTGTTATAAAAATCCAGAAGATCATACGTGCAATAGATTCACAGAAAAGTGGCAGTGTTTGATAGCACTCAAAAAACCATGTCTTTTTTTTGAAACGACCGCAACCACACATTTTCGAGATTTTTCTACAACTTCCACTAATAATTTCAAACTAACGCTTGGTGATAATCATGATGGGGGGGAGCTTTATCATCCCCTGTTTTCATTAGAACTTTAACTGCATTTGTGAACAAAATATGAGCAGCTGAAGTTGTGCGAATGAAACGACCGCAACCATGGATTGGCCCAAAAGTGAAATTGTTATAATTTACATTTTAAAGCTCCATAGACTTATTAATAGCAATCAACGTAATTAACGAAAAATTTAAATTTATTTCAATTTTATTTTTTTGATTCTCATAGGAAACACTGTATTTCGCTTGAAAATTTTCAATTTTAACACAAATAAAAATACATTTTACTTAATTTCTCTTATCAAAGCAAACAAACATCAAGAATCAGAAAAATTCGATTCTGAAACCTGATGCAAAGAGATTGATTGCATCATTTAAAATGAAGGCATCAAAAGTATAAACACAGCAAATAAAGCAATGTATTAACTCAAAACAATTTTAGAATGTCATTTTAACAGGTCTAGATGATGTAAATCATAAATAATTACTGACATAATTGTCAAAAATCTGGATTAAGGGGAAAAAAATGTCGTATGTGGGAATATAACAGCATAGCGAAAAATACTGGATTTCAGGTTTTAACACACGAAAATATGACAGAATTGAGGAATTAAGACCCAAACACAATTGCCCCTGGGGTTAGTGGTAGAAAAAGAAAAAAATGTATTAACATGAGCAGGGGTGATTGTTTTCCGTTATTTTCATGATCGATGCGTTCGCCATTTCCCCACGAGGAGCTACCACAAGACGAATGGTCAGCCGAATGAGGAGAATAGAGATCCTACCGTTGAGTTGTTGCGATCCGTCCGTTGAACGGGTAGTATCTGCGCACGCGCAAATGTATGGGTCGAATCCGGAATGCGGGCCCGACGGTCGGTTCTTTAACCACTGCGTTTCGAAAATGTGTTAGAAGAGACGTTTTTTCTTTCGGAAATTTTCATGATATCAAAAGGATTTTTTTACTAGAATGTTCAGAACTACTTGTAGAATAGGATAAAAATGCATTTGATGATATAGCTATTAAATTGTACTGTAAGCGATTGCTCAAACTTGGATTTCATAAAATATTTTGAAAAAACATGAAATTTAGAAAAAATAATTAAAATTGAATTTATTCAAACATTTTTTTAAAAATAATCCTGAAAGTATATAGTGAAAGGTTCTAAAATAAAATTCAGGGACCGCGCTAAGGATTTTAAGTTGTAAGCCAGTAAATTAGCCAAATTTCAAAAGTCTCAGCCAAACTTCGAGAGTTTCAGTCAAATAATTTTTATTGTTTGTTTTTTTTAATGTAATAAATGTATTTTTCCCCCAAGTGAAAATTTCTCACAATTTTCCATTCGCCAATACTTTAGCCTAATCAGATTTTTTTTCGCCGAATTTTCTATTTTATCGCATTTGGCGAGGTGGCGAACGCTTAGCGCGGTCCCTGAAATTGGTGGGATTTTGATTGCCAGTATATGTTATTTCACTGGAAACAACAAACTAGGACCTCACAGGAAAAGGTAATTTTGTTTCCAACGTCAACTTTTCTTAGGTTTTAAACAAAGTTTTTTTCTATTCCTACATACAGGTATGTCCAATAATAGGGTTAAAACATAAAAAAACCTCTTACTGTCAACAAGCGCAACAAATTTTATTATGCATTTCACTTTAAATATTTGACATTTTACTGAAGTTTTGCATTTGTGGTATTTTATTTAATCTAGTATTTTGTTATTGTTTATTGTATTAATTATTATATTTGCAATATTTTGTTGTGCTTGTGGCTAAATTGAAAAACAGTTTGTCTTTTAATAACTTTTATCAAAACCTCTATCTCGAATGTTTCTTCTGCACCTTGAAATTCAAGATAGACATGCTCGACTGTATAAATATTCTGTGTTCATTAATGAGTTAATATTTGCCTAGAAGTTATATTTCAGTTCAGTATGTTTCAGCAAGATTATGGTGAAAAGATTTTAGAAAAACCAATGTAGCTTTATGTTGTTCAGCACTAAGAGGATCTCCTATTTTGGATTAATCCATATCAAGTATCAAGCTTTAAAATTTACTTGGTATACGAGGTGTAGAAATTGATCTGTTTGTCTTCGAAAGTAGCATTTCGTTATTGCATGTTTCTAAAGAAGAAAAGATGTCTAGTGCAACTAAATATAATATGTAAATGCAAAGGTGCCTTTTTATTTATGTCTTAAGTTTGCGAATTAAACCACACAAAAGTATGCCCAGCAGTTTCAGCTTTCAAAATTAAAGGAATAAACCTTTTTCTTTTTATTACCTTGCTATTTTTAAAATGTTTTTTTATTCTGCTAGCTGCCAGGGCAGCTAGATTAACTTCCTGCGGCCTGTTGATGCATAATGTCCCCATCCAACTTTTACCTTATTCTGATGTGATATTATTTGATACAATTCAATTTTCATAAGATTTTAAGACATACTACATACGTGGCCCACCAATGCCCAAGCAGCTAGCTGCGTTGCCCGGCGTTGCACAGGCGTTTCGCTCCTTTAAGGTAGTAAAGAATGTTTCAAAAAAACTCGCCGCCAAGGCGGCTCGCTATCAGGCGCTTCACGCTTTCACTTTTTTCCTGCTTCAAAAAAAAAAAAAATCATTCGAATTATGAATTATTGAGATGCTTCGCGCCTTCAAAATGGAGAGGAAAGTTTTTGCAAGTTCTTCTCGCAGACATGGATGCTCAGTTTTTAATATAAGTAGATGGCTTTTCAACAAATGAATGTTTCAAAATATTACAAGTAGCTAGCGATAAAAGTACTACGTAAGTGGCCTTAAAATTCTCATTATCATTGTTATTACTGTTTCCTAGCAACCACGCTTCGCAACAATGGATTTCATATTTAATCTTTTATTAGGCTTAATCGCTTTAAATTTGACTACTTATTAATTGATATCTTCGCTAATTAAAATCGTATAATTATTTAAATTGAAACTAATGAAGCCTGAAAAATTACCTATCTATCAGTACCTGGTTCGACTTTCAGTTCATTGGCAATCAGGAGAAAGAAGCGTGACATAGATAGATAGTTAGAAAGATACTCAGTTTTTAATATAAGTAGATAACAGGGTTGGCAGGTTTCTGCCGAGGCGGTAAAAACCACCGGTAGAAACCGGTTAAAACTGGCATGGCAAAAACCAGTTTTTGTCACATTTTTGGCAGAAACCCAAAAAATGACATGAAAGTAATTACAGATACACAATAGATAAAACACAGGAGAAACAATTAAATTTTAACCTAAGTAAATTTATTTATCAGATTATTACCATTCAAAATCAAAAGTTACATTGTTTGCACTTTGCAGTAGTCGATAACATAATACAAGTTTGGATCCAAATTTGAAAACCTAAACAATTTCTTAGTTTGTTATGTATAAATGAAAAATTAGAAAAGATTCTCTCAACCCCAGCAGAACTAGCTGGCATTGCCATTAAAGTATAAGCAAGATTTATGAAATGTTCATCTGTTGCACGTTTTTTTCTTCTTTTAAGGCAGAGCTAAAATTTACGAGTTGTACTGTATCAAGTACGGTCGCTCGCTGGTATTCTAAGTTCACATTAGCTACCAGTTTTTTTGGCTCTCTTTGCTCTATAAGAGGATTTTTGCCTCCAACTTGACTACTTTCGTATTCCATGCTGGTGAGTGCATAATAAGCACGAAACTGCAGTCCATGGATCGGAATAGCCGAGTTGGCGGTGTATTGCATGTTCCTGTTGCTTGGGGGCGGTTACTCACTGCTTTATACTTGAAAGTAGCTTCATTCAGTTATGTTTAGAGTTAAATTTCAAGTTATAAATTTTTAGAGTTAAATAAAATCAGATAAAATCTGGTATTTATTTTGTATGACTATTTAATATGCTACCTAAACTCATTACACTTAATGTAAACAACAAACAGCAAACAAACAACTCTTGTTAGTCACAAAATTACAAAGTTAATATTTCTAATACGTAGCAATATCAATAATGATAAACTTTACTTTGCTTCAAAAATATCAATATAATTTTTTCTTATTACATTACATTTTTGAATATTAATTATTTTATCAAGTTTTTACAACAATGAAATTGATTTTTATTTTTTAGCTTACTTGGTCTAAGGTTTTTAGAAAGACATTTTTTAATTTCTGCCAATTTTTGCCAGTTTCTGCCGTTTTTTACCGGTTATAACCAGTTTCTGCCACCGGCAGGGCAAAAACCGGTTTCTGCCGGCAAAAAGCCAACCCTGGTAGATAATAATAGTAGCTCTTATCTCTTTCATTCAACAAACAATCAGCTTATTGAATCAATGATTGAGATTTTTTACTGTGCATCATTCCAAAAATTTTCAAACAGTCAAAGTTTCCTTTCACACATAGAATTAAACTTAAGAAAACTACCTCACATGAAAAGGTAATTTTGTTTTCAACATCAATTTTGCTTACCAGGAAAGTACTCGACTTAAGTAATAATGAAAAAAGTTAAAAATGGTGCCATTCGAAAGAGCATACTGAGACATGTCTTTGACCCAAAGATCAAGTCCCCTCGTTTTCGAGATAAGGGGTCTTAAAGTCGGCCAAAAAGTAGCCAAATTTGACGACTTGGCAAGAAATTGAAGCTACCTCCCGATTCTCCCTTCCGCTACTTTCTTGGCATCGCATCATTTCCATGTTTGGTCATTCGCAAAGAAAGTAAGATGTTTTACGTTAACCCCTTACTTGTATGAAGGGGTATTTCACGGTATTTGTGACATAGGGGTGTCCGTAACAAAACTTTTTAAAAGTTTAAAGTTTTTATATATATTGAAAAAGTACATTCTAAAGTATATGAATATCATATTTTTTTCATAGTTCATTTTATATTATGTTTGTAATTGCACTCAGAACATTGAAAATGCAATTTTCACTGTTACGCACTCTACATTGAATTTTTCTTTAAATCTGGCTTAAACCGATTTTTAAGTCAAAACTGGTACTTGAGACAGATAAAGTAAAGGCTCACCTCTAATATAGCTAACAATTTTAATCAAAAAGTGCGTTCTATAAAAAGTTATGGATTGTGAAAATGATGACTGTAGAGTCCGTAACAATAATTGGAATAAAAGTTTAGTTTAAAATTTTATTTATGCATTTTATTTCACTAAATTGCATATTTTCTAATTTCACCTATGCTGTCACAATATTGTAAAAGAAATTTCATGATTCTTGCAATTGGTTAATTTTTATGAATTTTCAAAATTTGTTACGGACTCTACATTTAGCAACAGTTTCAACACAGCTCTTTATTTACCAAAGTACTTGAACTCCCAAACAGAAGCGTAAAAAAACTAAAAGTTATATCTTTGAAAGACATTACTACTTATACTTAAAAAAAGAAACTTTAACATTGACTTTCAGAAGAATTTTGATGTGACAGCTCATATATTTTTTTAAAAGTATTTAAAAGGGTAATGAGCAAAATTTTTTTGCTCAAAAAATCAAACATATATTTGATTTTTCAAGCAAAAATTTTTGTTCATTATTTTAAAACTATGCCTTTTTAAAGAAATCTATGAGCTGTCACATACAGGACAAAATAGCTGCGGCTGTTTTGTAGAACGACTCAATATTCCCTGAGCTTTTATATTTTGGTTCTGGATCAACCTTTTGGTTTTAAAATGATGCAGGTTTGAAGGAACAAGTGATTTTACACATTTAAGGCCCATTCCTCATTGCTTACATTGTTTTTATACAAAAGAGCACAATTGAGCAATTTTTAACTTGATTTTTTTTTTGCTCAATTTAGTTCAAAATCTATGTTTAAGCAATGTAGTGCAGAAATTAAACTTGAATGATCAAAAAATTCACAAGTTTCTTGACTTTAACGGTTTACCTTTGGAATGAGTTACATTTGTTAAGCAAAAAAAAAAAAAAATGTTCATTTGAAAAATGAAAACTGCTGATGTAAATCTTGATTATTTTACACAACAAAAACCTTTTGTCATCTTTACACATTAATGAAACCTCTATTCCATCCAAACATTCTGAAATATAGTCTCTAAAATATAGCTTTAGACTGTTTGGTCCCTTAAATTACGTAAATCAATAGATGAGTCATCTATTATCATCCTATCTCCATAATAGAACACTGATAAAAAAATAAACAAACTGATATTATAATAAAAAACTTAATTTCAAAATTACTGCAGCTAAATTTGTCATTAAATAAAATTGTTTATATACTGAATTTGTTGATTTTGGTACATTTTAAAATACTTAAATATTTTTAATTGAATTAACTGAAGATTTCAGTTACCTTAAAATGCAATTTTAAAAGTTTTGGCTAAAAAACAACTTTCTTCCCCGCCCACCAAAATACCCCTCTTAACTATCCCGCTGTTATCGAGAAATCTTGATTTATTGAAAAGAGTAGAGTACCGATCTATTAAACTAATTCAAGGTTCCACAACTTTAAAAAGAAAATAGCTTGTGAAATTTGAATTGGTACCTTGTTTTCTAGAATCAAATTTAAGACAATGCATAAAGCAACCTATGAAGAAACTGACATGTGTATACCGCTGTCTGTTCTATCAGGAGTGCTACATCTCGACTTCTCAGCATTTTTTTTTTTTTTTTTTTTGTGTGTATGATGGTAAAAAAGCCATGATAGTTGAATCTATTACTAAAACTATTGAACAATAATATTGTGCTGTTGTTGTTTAGCTTCTAGTATCAATAATTTAAACAATACTCAAACGTGACAAATAGGTAGAGTCCGTAACGTGTTCTTAAATGGATAGTTCTTCAGTAAATAATTCCTTAAAAAATATTTTCTGATTCTTTAATTATTATTTTGGTATGTAAATGCATTATAGATAAACTGAGACATCATAAAATAGCTTCATTAGGTAGGAATAGATGTTACTTTCACAGATAATTTGAAGTTAGTTTTAGCAAAAATTTCCATGTCTTTTGTGCGTAGAGTCCGTAACATGCTATATATACTCCTATATTTTTAGAAATTCCAAGCAAATCTAGGCTTTTTTCAATGTTTTGTGATAAGTACACATAGGACTATAAATTTACAAAAAGTTTAGTTTCAGTATTTGCACTAATCATAAGTAGGAGTAGGGATGCACCGATAAGCAAATTGGCCGATTACCGATTACCGATTAATCGGCTGTTGATAATCGGCCGATTAATCGGCTGAGCCGATTAATAAGAAGGATAATTGTTTTTCTACTGCCAATTTTACCATCACTGTTTTTTATCTCTTATACAATTCCAAGTTTAGAAATAGTAAGTAATTTACTTCTGGGAGAAGATTTTTTTCCATTTTCCTAGTTTTCACAAAATAATTTCAATATTTTATCAAATTTCTTAGAACCAATTTTCATATTAGTGTCAATAATATTATTAACACATTGTTAGTTATTTGTAAGAAAAAAACAGACGAAAACTTTAACTTTTATTTTTAACTTCCATTGTTAGTTATGTTAATTGGAAATAAAAATTTGTAAAAAAAGGAGGGGTGGGGGAGTGTGTCGTGAACACTCCAATTTAGGAGTATTTTTAATTCATATATTTTAGTAATCAGTAGCAATTTAGTTCAATACTTTTATTCTTTGAAAATTAGAGGTTATCTGAAAGCACTGTGCTAAGGAGAAAAATATCGCCACATGAAAAATGATGCATCATTGTCTATGTATACTTATTCAAAGTAGGAGAATTCATTAAAAAAAAAAGCTTTATATCGTCTGTGAGGATTATTATTACCTTTAATAAAATCATTCATCATAGTTTTCTAGTGAAAGTATACTTTGAAGAATAATATCTGAAAAATATTTTTAGCCGATTAATCGGCCCGAATTTGCCGATTATTAATAATCGGCAAAGTGGCCGATTATGGCCGATTAATCGGTACTGCCGATTAATCGGTGCATCCCTAAGTAGGAGGCTAAAACATATCTCTGAAGTGTAGAGTCCGTAACAGCTAAATACTGTGAAATGCCCCATGAGCTAAAATAAAGAATGCTGATCAAGACTATGATGTGGAAAGCAGAGCTTTATCCAGAGGAGCGGAAACAAAGAAGTTGTATGTGTTAATTATTATAACTTAAAATATATTGCACGTGTTTCTAAATGAATAATCCAGAATAATTAAATAAGTATGAAAAGCAGCTAATATGAGATCATGTACAAAAAATGAAATAAATAATCTTTGGGTAGAAATTAAATTGTCATGGATTATGGTATCAGTTCTTATTTCAAAAAAAAAATCGATACAAGAAGTTTCACTATCTGCCAACTCTAGTAAAAACATTTATTTTTTTTAAATTGAAAACGAGAAAAAATAAATTACAATTTTAAAAGAAAACGAATTAGTAAATTTCAATAGCTGCAAAATTATCTCCATGTCGGAAATTACATCAAGAGTTAAATAATTATTTCCATTCTTAAAATATACTAATAGAGTCGACATTCATTGCAAAAACCCCTGCTGTTCAAACAAAATTGGTCAATGTAGCGAAAAATCTCTGTAACGTAAATGTAAAACATATTGCATGTTAATTTCGTACTGTTTAAAAACACTGGAATAACTTTTACTAGTTCTGCTGTACGTTCAACGGGTAGGAAAAGACTATCAAAATGGTAAATCAATGCAAGTTTTAGCTTACTTTTCTGTAAAAGTAGAAAATAGGTGACTAAAATCATGAAAGAAGGCCTGATGCACAGAAAAGAAAAAAGCTCGAAACAATTGAGTCGAAAAAGCACAACTTAATAAAAATAATAAAATACACAGAGAAATTTAAAATAGGTAAGTTGTGTTTTAAGCTGCGGAGACTGTACCTGTCAGAGTCTGTCTATTGGTCAGTTTTTATGCGCCCCCCCCCCCACCCCCGCAATAACTTTTGAGTGCATAGTCCGATTCGAATTTTTTTTTTTTTTTGATCGAAAGATCTTTTTGAGGACAATTATACACTCCCATATTCGACTTTTTGATTTGAATAATATTTCATTTAATTTCGAATTTCCGATTTTTTCCCCTGTCCTATAACTTTTGAGGAAATAAGTTCGATTTGAGCGAACAATTTTTTTTTCTAGATATCTCAGAGTAAACACCTCATTCCTGTTTGATTTTTTTATTTGAACATATTTTCATTAAATTTTGAGCCTTTGTTCTTTTTTGAAAGACCATTCTTACATACCCAGTGATGCAATTGACAAAAATGTTTAGGAGAACTCACTTTGAGTTATAGGGGACCCACCAAAAGAAAAGTGGTTTGAAAAAATTATATTTGCAATTTTTACAATTAAAAACCCTAAATATACCCCCCCCCCCATACTACAGAATTGTACGAACACTTTAAAAAAAATAACAAAAAAAAACAGGAGGTTCAGTTGTCACCTCCTGGGCCCCTTAAAAAAGGGACCTGCTTTAATCGCAAATAGTTAGATAAAATTTAATTTTGATGTGTTGTTTAAAATTGTTTTTCCTCTTTAAAAAGCTCTCTGCTTTTCATGTCATAGGCTTGATAGTAGTAGCTTTTTGCTTTAACTCGCACAGGTTTAGTAAAAGATTATTGTAAAGCCGTCTTTCAAAAGCTTTCAAGATGACTAAAAATGGGAGTCGGGTTTTCCGTTGGACGCAAATAGCGTAATCGCACCGCAGCTTCCAGTTTCATTATAACTCGCTAAAACTACTTTAGGACCTTATATTTCGATAACGGGGGCGAGAGGGCAAAAACGCGTGCGTCCAGAAACATGCTTTACCATGCTCCTTTGATTGATACTCATTAAAAAAAAAATTCATTATTCCATGATCGAGTACTTTCCTGGTTAGATTTAAACAAAGTTTGTCTATTCCTACATACTAGTATGTCTAATAGGGTTGAATTGACACATGAAAAAACCTCTTACTGTCAAAAACTTGCCAACTCTGCATTTATGAAAAATATATTAAATAAAAATAATATATAAAAAAAAAATTCATTGCAAAGATTCAGAAGCTGCTGCTTGTATGAATAACGTTTGTTATAAATAGTTATGATTTAATAAAGTGGCTAATTAAATACAGCTGGATATTGTTCTGTTCTTGACAATTTGATTCGGTAAAGTGGCTGAATCAATTAACCAGCGGCCTTTTTATTGTATTTTTCGTTTTGCCCCATGGTTCAGGTTTAAATTGTGCATCTTTTTTTTTTTTGAAGATATAAAATCTGCTAAAAATTAAAAATATTTCTATGGTAGTTGTTTTTCAAAATGCATTATTCTGTACTTTGTGATGTGCAATAATTTTCAAAGCAAATCTCCAATTTGTTCATTTTGAAATAGGCAAGTTAACTTTCACTTTGCCCCACATTCTCCTATTATATTTGTATTTTGATGCACCAATGTTAACTATTTTTTTTTTTTTTCATTCAGGTATAATGCCAAGCGCAGACACTGGAGAAGAACAAAACTAAAATTGTAAAGCTTGTGATGTATATTTCCTGAAACTATGTGTAATAAAGCATCAAGATACTTTCCATCTAAAAATTTTTGTTCAGTAATTTTTATTTAGATAGTTGAGCCAAAAGAGAAAAAAAAATTTTTTTTTTGAATTAACTGGGTCAAATAAAAGCATTTTTATTAATTATGCTTTTGAGATTAAGTTTGCATTATAAACATACAATTTACTTTTAGTTACGTATGTTTTATGGTGCTTAATTTTTATTTCTAATGAAAATGAAAAAGTATTGAAGAATCATTAACTTAAAGTATTTTATTGACGTTAATTCATATATGATATATGTTGGTTAGCAGGCTTGCAATGCATTATTCAGACATGTGATTTTTCAGTATATTTACTGAATTCAGTATTTTTTGAAATGCCAAAATACTGAGTGTAGAACAAAAAAAATGGGCATCACAAGTTAAATTTAACATCTACCAATTTATATTTCATGCATCCAATTAAAATAGTTGGCTGTATGGAATCAAAAAGGTCATGTTTGAACACATCAACAATCTTGTATTTACTAGTTAAGGATTCCGGGCTGTTGTGCCATGGTCTGAATGGCTTTAATCCATACGTTTCGATCGCAACTGCTGCGGTCACCTTCAGTGGGTGTCGTTGATTAATTTGGCGACTGATGCCAATTAATCAACGACACCCACTGAAGATGACCCCCGCAGTTGCGATCGAAACGTATGGATTAAAGCCATTCAGACCACGGCACAACAGCCCGGAATCCTTAACTAGTATTTACTCCGACCGTGAAAGCCTTCATTCTTACAGTCTTGTATTTGCTCACACAGCAATATAATTTCAGTATTTTTCCTTCAATTTGTGTCACATGTCTGATTATTATAATATCCTTGATTTTCCAATCTCAATATCAGCAACTGATTTTCTCCAAAAGTTATTTTGGAAGCATCATAATAAACAAGTTTGAGAAATTAAAGTTACTGCTATTCATTCAGTAATATTGACTTGGAATAAATATGAGAATCTAAGTATATTAACAAGGTTTGAATAAGAAAAACAAAGGAAATGTATTTAAAGTAAAAGAAAACATCTTGAACAGATGAACTCTAAAACATCGGTGAAAGGATAATAAATTTGATGTATTACAGGTGTTCTTAGACAAGGAAGTACCTTAAAAGTGAGAAAATGACATGTAAAAAAAGTTCCTTGGTTTGAAGAATTGAAACATTTTAGGAAAATAATTTTGGCATCTTGGAACAAAATATGCTGCAATATTCTTATTTCGTTGACCTGTGCAGAATACATAATTATTCTGATTTTCCTGATAAAAAAATACTTCGTCCCGATATTATTTTTTTTTCTTTTAATTCATTTTGGTGCCCTCATAGGGTAGAGTGGTTTTTTTTTTTTTTTTTTTTTTGCGAAGCATGAAATAACATCTCGCCCTCTAATTTGGTTTCTTTTTATGAAGGAAATAAAGTACAGTAACATTTTAGCACAATCTAAGAATACTTAGAAGTAGCGCTATGATGGGGAAGTTGGGTATTGCAAGCACATAATTAGGGGGGGGGGAGCATTGTCGAAGTTTTTTAAATTTAAGATTGACCCCCCCCCCCCTATATTGTTGGAAATGCTTCACTGATCACAAAAATACTAATTTTTTTTCTGTACTATCAAAATTGAGTAAACTAGTCTTTTTCTTGTTTTTTACTGTACGGTAGGGTGGGGCGAAAAATAAAAAGTTTTTCAGATCAACTTCTAATAGTTGCCAAAAGTTGTCTTTGGTGATAGTTAGCTATGGTGCAAAATTTGAGAAAAATCGGTTAATATCTTCAGGGGGCGCTGCGATCGCAAAGTTTCACCATAGCTTTGTTATGGATTTTATGGTTAAAATATCAACAAGAATGACTTTAGCTAGTCTTTTTGCGTTTTTTTTACTCAAAAGATGTTTTCATGCATTAAAAGCATATGAAATGACCCACAAACATTATTTTATATGATATATTTATATTTAAAAAAAATCACTTTTTTTCACGTTTTTGTTTCTTTTTAAATGCTTGAAATATAAATATATCATATAAATTAATTTTTTGTGAGTTATTTCGTATGCTTTGAATGCTTGAATATACCTTAGGAATAAAAAAAATGCAATGAGATTAGTTAACGGCATTGTTTTTCATATTTTAACCATAAAAGCTATGATAAAACTTTGCGATCGCAGCGCCCCCTGAAGATATTAACCGATTTTTCTCAAATTTTGCACAAAAGCTAATTATCACCAAAGACAACTTTTGGCAACTATTAGAAGTTAATCTGAAAAACTTTTCATTTTTCGCCCCACCCTACTGTACGGCACTATATTGGGCCATCGGAGAATTCGGTATCTCATTTTTATCCCCATACTAATAATATATTTCCTAGTTGGGAAAGGAAGGAACGCAACAAGGCACTACACAGACCATGCATATGAGATTTTAACCTTCTAAAGTAGGGGTGCACAACCTTTTTCAGTGAAGGGCCACATTCGTAACAGGAGCTCCATTGGAGGGCAGCATGCAAGCCCATTATTTGGAGGGCTCGTGAAGGGTAATTGCCCCGCCCCCCCCCCTCTCGCATGCTTTGAGAAATTGTCATGTTTTTTGTTTTTGTTTTTTCATTTTGAATAAGTTTTGTCATGTAATTTGCATTGAGCATATATCCTTTGCCCCCTGGAAAATTTTGAAAAATGATGGGCCTGGCATCAGCATGCACCAGTACTTTCCCTCAACTATTAGAAACTTGATTTGCACATATAAGAGGTCAGCAAGGCAACTAACTCCATCTCTTTCAAGAGCTTCATTAACAATAGCTCCAACCTTTTATCTTTTTTTTTTTTTTTTGCGTCTTTTTGATCGAAAAACATCCGTTCGCCACGGGGCCAGTGCAAAAATTAAAAAATGATAGTTACACAAAAAATTATCGTATTTGTTTTGAAAAATACGCTTGCATTCTTGTTCAGTATGATTTGCAAAGTCCACCACTTCAAAAATAAGAAGAAATATCGTAACCTGAAAGCCGATGCTAAAAGATTGCTGAAAAATTACATGTAAACTCTCAAATTACGTTTTGCACGCGGCATCGAAAAAACACATGAAAAGATGCCCAAAATGCAAAGCATTTGTCACATAAAGTCAAATAAGGAGAATTTTTACCATTCAAGTTGGAAACGTAGATCTTGGGCAAAGGAATATTAAAAAAAAATACATGTAACATTTTTCAAAATGGTGCGTTTTTTTTTATTTATTATTATTTTTTTTTTATTGGTTGTCTTGGTTGTTACTATAACAATTATTAGATTTGCTGAATCAATACCAAGAAGCTATAAGGGTCTGCTGTCCACTGGTTAGTAATTGAAAATTGAAATTTTCAGGTCCACTCTTTTTTTCCAACAAAGTCCTGAAATCTTTCTTCAAACGAATTTTGGACTGTTTTAATCGGTGTGTGTAGTTAAAAATCCCACAGGAAAACCTTATACTTCATCTTCCTCTCTGAGTTAAAAAAAAAAACTTTCTGATTTTTTTTTTTCAAAATAAAATTATTTTTGTCTTATTTCAACAGAAAAATTAAATGCACTCGCGGGCCGCACATCGCTACGCGGCGGGCCGCATTTGGCCCGCGGGCCGCAGGTTGTGCACCCCTATTCTAAAGGATACCATTTTTGAATTATATAATGTACACCCATACAAACATATGTGCAAACGTCACAAGAAAACTTATGCTAGCTAACTCGATGATCAAAATGGATGTTTCGGCTGTGAGTATGTTCTTTGGTACATATTCACTTGTGTATGGGCAGAGAAACTACCCAACATTAATTGAAAAGTCGGAGAAATAAAAATTTGTGAAAATTGTGCTTTTTTTTTTTAATTTTTTAGGAATGCACATTTTTTTAATAGTTTGTACAATTAATTTAAAGGTGCTGTTCCAATTGTGGCTTCATATAAAGAAACAAATTAGATCAGAAAAAGGAAGTAAAAGATAATATAATGAAGAAATTGAAGGTTTGGCAAAAGCAGTATTAGAGCATTTTGGAATTACGTATATTCCAGGACAGCTATTTTGTACGGTACACACTTTGCTTGCTTGGGACGAGTCGGTTATTCGTACAATTGAAAAGCAAGTTGGATATGACAGATATCCCATCCGAAGGGGCACAATATGTTGCTGTGATTGAAGGAATTAATGCATTGTTAAAATTAATAGGACCAGAGCATTCACAAAAGCCTTGGAACAGATATTTTCATTTCAAGATTTTATTGAAAAAAAAAAGAAAAAGCAATTTAACTTTTGCTCTTAAAGATCTAGATTTGGTAGATTACCAGCATATGCTGCTGCTGTAACATTGTATCACTGGAATGATGTTAGTACATTTTTAGATCAAATGAGTATTAGAAATCAACTGGCTTGAGTAGTATATTCAGGGCGAGGACTCAGTCACCTTTCTCACCTTTAGTCACCTTTTGAAATTTTGGTCACCTTTTGGAATTTTAGTCACCTTTTTAAACCTTTCTTGAAATGTGTTTTAGAAAAATCCATTTTTGATTCATAAAATTTTTGAAAAGTATGAATATTCTTTTTCTTACCTGAAAATAAATGGAATTTTGAAAAAAAAAAAAAGAAAATGCAAAAATCTGTCATTCAACCATTAAAAAAAGTGTTTCAACTGTGGCTCATTCACAAAACAAAGCCTTTTAGAAGCACCTGTTTAAAAAAGTTTCAAGAGGAACCAAAAAAACAGGTGCACCTGTTCCAAGGATGTTTGGTAGGGTTTTTTTTTTTTGTTTTGTTCTTATAACAAAATTGTGTTGATGATTTGCATAGAGATGGGGGAAAAACAGGGTCAAAATTCTTATCTTTACTGTTATGTTCTTATCTCTTTTCTGCTCTACCCCCACCTTGCCCAAAGAAAAAACTGCGCAAAAAAATTTTCGCGCTGTAAAATAAAATTAAAAAAAAAAAAAATGATCTTATGACTGATGCACACTAAATACGAGCTAAATACCTGCTTGTACTTTGTATCAGAGGGGTGGGGGGTGGGGGCAAAAAGTGGAGAGTGATGGAGAGGAAAGGGACCATAATTGGATTTTGGAGATAATTTTACATAAGAACCAGCCAGAATACGCCGTCTTTCTGAAGACCTGCGATGTGTCTCGTATTCAGCGTGCGACGGTCATAAAATCGGTTTTTATTTTTATTTATTTTTTTTTTTTTATAGCGTGAAAATTTTTTCGGGTGTAGGAATCATAGAAAGGGGTCCCATCCTCTGATTTTACATCGAAATTTTTTTTAAAACGTCATTTTAAAAAAACAAGAATGAAAAGATCATTTTTGGTAATTTTTTGCTCATTTTGAGGGGGTACACCCCCTAAGAACCCCTTCTTTGCTATTAATGGTCATGATTTTAAACTTTGAGTCTCTCTTGAAACTTCAAAAAAAAATTAGGAGTTAATATTATGATTCTTTCCTCTTGAAAAAAGGTGTGTTTGTTATATTTTTTCAGTTATGTTCAGTACTTTTTAGAAATTCATAACAAAAAAACTGTACATGCTACAGCTTTTTTACTATTATTTTTGAATTCTACACAGCAAAATTAGTCAAAAACAGTTAATTTCATCTTTGTTAGGGAAAAAAAGTGAAAATTTGTCGACTAGTGTTATTAGGTTTATGAATTTAATGATTTGTCTTTTTTAATAATGTTTTTTTAAATATAATTTTAAAGATAAATATTCAGTCACTATGCGATTATATCAGTTTTAATGAATTCTTCTGTATTCACCCTTATTTATATTTATTTTTCCTATGATCAAACTATCAAGACATTAATTTTTTAACTTTCATGCATGAGATTATCTCAGGCACAGCACTGATGTTCCAAAATGTCACGCTCGAATATTACTCGGGATGATTTTTATTTTAGTGCATCATAGTGTTATACTTGAATATATTACGGGAGAAATTTATTTTGGCTTCATCTCTTTGTCAAACCCGAATCTATCTTGAGGAAAATTTAATTTGTCCTGAAATTAATGTATGTTAGCACTTTACTGCAGATTTTAATGAATAGAAGTTTGTGTTCAAAGTGTACGTGTGAACATTTATGTACCCAAATCATCGAAACAACTTGAAGTTTGAAATTTTAATGTTTTTGCACAACTATCGGTGTTTGCTCTATCTTATGCCATTATCAGACAGGAATATCATAGGGATTTATTTCCCTAGAATTCTGTGGCAACCTTGATGTGTATTATTTTTTATTTTGTTATCAATATACTAAATATTAATCAAAGTTAAGGTCTTTTACTATGCAGCTTTTCCTGAACTCAGTCTTTCTAATCAGTGTTTTTGCAAATTTTAAATGTTTAATTACATCACATACAGTGTGTCCTCGTCTGACTTGCAAGACCTTTATTTTTGCAACCGTTGACCCTTGATACATACTTCCAACTACAAAAATAGTAAAATTGAAGTGCAGTGTTAAGATATTAAAAGATTGAAACAAAAAATAAAATGTATGCTGCCCTTATCTCTTCATTATTATATTTAAGGGAATAATATCCAGTATAAAATGATGCCAACACAAAAGTTTGATATAAGTATGACCAATATCCACTGAGATATTAAACACAGCATTTTGTGACTTACACCACTTTATATGTGCTGTCAATAACATCTTTTGAGGTTGAATATATCAACTAACAAGAGTTTAAAATTATATGTGTGCGTACAGTGTGGTTTTTCAAATTGTACAAGCTTTGGCAGGGAGTTTTTTTCAGATCATCCATTTGCATTTGTTTTTCAGTAACAGTGAAAATATAAATATTTTGTATTTTTATTTCAACAATCTCATTTTACTGAAAGGGCAATAGGTTCGAATCTCACTTCTGCAAAACCCTTTAAAGTTTTGAACTTCAATATATCTCCGAGTTTTGGTCTCAAATGATTTGTGTTGATATTATTTTTCAATGAAGATTCTTCCCCTAAATGATCCCCTGGCAAAAACTAGGGGACCATATAAAAAAGGTAGATTTCGTTTTTTTTCACTACTTTTTTTTCGCTTCCAACTTTCAATATCTTCATCTATCTCCTTTTGAGCATTTTGGCAATTGGAAGTGTGTCTCTGGGACTAACAGTTAGGAAAATAGAGATCTTGCAAGTTAAACAAGACATTCTATGAAACACACCACCAGCTAAGCCATGTCATCCAGATACTGCAGTTTCATCCTCATTAGGGATCAGCAGTCTGGCTTAGACGGTAACCCAGCTGGAGGCAGAAATCCTCTTAAAGAAGCTAAGAGTGTCAAACAAACTGGTAGCTAAAGTAAAAATAGCGAGCTACCGCAACAATGGTACAGGTTACCAGGTAATAAGTTACCAGCCTTCAGCCAGTTTTCATCCTCCAGATACTGTCTAAGCCATACTGATGATTCGTAATGAGGATGAAACTGCAGTATCTGGATGACATCGCCGAGATGGTGGTGTAGTTCTTTCTTGGCCCTAGTTTATGGGTGGTAACTTACAACTTCATTGTATTAATATTCTTTTATGCATAATGACTTCTTCAAATTTTTCTTACTACCTATAGCACTGATTGGTATACACCTTACAGAACCACATTTGAGATTAGTTCTTGACGAAAGAACTAATAACTTCACTCTCCTGAATGTTTTCCTAAATTGCACAGTGAGTTGTCTTCTACAAATGTCTGCCAAATCAGAAAGGCAGGGATAGAAAGCTTAAAAGAAAAAATTTCTGTTGATGTGTATCCAAACGAATGGATAGAAACAATACAGAAAGAGTTGGAGGAAGCTGATGAAGATCTTATTAACAGTATTTGCCAGAAGAAGTTATGTGCAAGGGCGTAGCTAGGGGGGTGCAGATGCACCCACCTAGATCAGAGCCGATGGGAGGTCACTGTGACCTCCCATTTTATTTATTTTTTTTGACAAACGATTTTGTCCCCCTTCATGCTTTTCATTGTAACATGCTGGTGCAGAACTATAAAAAACTACTGTTTTGTTCTTTTAGAAATATTTTATACCATCCATTGGTTTAAGGTGTGCATGACTGAAAAAAGTATAGTTTCTTTGAGTTCATAATTTCTTCCTTTTTTGTGCAAATAGAATTTCAAGCACTTTTTTCTCTTTCTTTCTTGCTTTTTACTTTCTTCTATATCTATTATATAGAAGAAAGTATTGGTTTCGTGAAAATTTTCGAATGTCGAATTTTGACGGATTTGCACGTTTTGAGGTGCGCTGAGTCCATTTCGACCATTTTTGGAAAATGTCTGTCTGTGTGTGTGTGTGTGTGTGTGTGTCTGTCTGTCTGTGTGTGAGTCTGTATGTGTGTGACCAGTTTTTGTGGCCGCGCTAGAGCAAAAACTACTGCATGAAATCGAACAAAAATTTTTTCACATATGCACCACCATGTGAACTGGTGCACCTGGCTTTGTTTAGCGAATTCCTCCAAGGGGGGTGGAGCAATCGCACGTGTTCTGCGCGTGGGTGATTGCTATATCTCAGGAAGTAACCGGCGGAATCAAACGAAAATTGGTCCATAGGTAGACCCTACCGAGGACAGGTGCTGATTCAATTTGCGTGTCAATATCTGAAAGGGGGGTGGAGCAATCGCACGTGTTCTGCGCGGGGGTGATTGCTATATCTCAGGAAGTAACAAGCGGAATCAAACGAAAATTGGTCCATAAGTAGACCCTATAGAGTACAGGTGCTGATTCAATTTGTGTGTCAGTATCTTGAAGGGGGGTGGAGAAATCGCACGTGTTCTGCGCGGGGGTGATTGCTATATCTCAGGAAGTAACAGGCGGAATCAAACGAAAATTGGTCCATAGGTAGACCCTATTGAGTACAATCGCTGATTCAATTTGTGTGTCAATATCTCAAAGGGGGGTGGAGCAATCAAAAGTGCTTATTTTGTCATTGCACCTACTGTATCTCGAGAAATATTGCTGAGATTTGAATGAAATTTGGAATAACACTAACCCAATAAGGAAGCAAGCATCGATTAAATTTTGGCGCCAATCGCCCCAGGGGGAGGGTGGGGTGATTTTTGCGCTTAGTCAACAATGCGAAAAATCAATTCATTAAAAAATCGCTTTCACGCTATTTAATTATCAAAACAGCTGAAAACTTTCAATGATTTGAAATTTTTAACTGTTGCCAATTTCTTTTTACTAACAAATAAAATGTTTACAATTAATCTAAACAAGGCTTTTGCAATGATTTCCAATTTCGCTCATTAATTCTGCATTTGTAAGGTTATTACGATAATTGGGAAATTGGAGCTGTTTCCAATTATTCGGGCGAGTACGTATTTTATTTTGTAACTGGAATTCATAAGATAGATATAGAAGAAAGTTTCGTGACGGCCACGACAGCTAGTTTCTTTCTGTTTTTATTGAAAAATTTGACTTTTATGCTAATTTTTGGGAACTTTATATAACATTATTATATCTAGTATTGATTACTTTTCAGAAAATGAAAGTAAACTTGCCTGTTTTTGAGGAGAAAATTTTTAATTTACAGAATGAAACTCAGAACTTAACTGAATGATTAAAAAATAAATAAATAAAACACAAGAATGCATACTTATTTATGTCTACCAAAAGAGACGTGAGGCATAACGAAAATAAATTAATTAATTACAGAAAAAAAAATAAATAAATAAAATAAAGAAGTTCAGCCTTGCAATTGTCTTTCATCAATTTGTATCGGATAAGAACTTTTTGGGAGGTCACAGTGACCTCCTATTGGGGTGCCACTGCTTGCACCCCCCTAACGTAAGTCCTGGCTACGCCCTTGGTTATGTGCCCGTGGAATCGCATTTGCTAGACAAGAGAGCATTTGAGTTGGGTAATTCAAACAATCATCAATTTCCTGTCCGGCAGCAAATTCCAGAGCACTTGCTTGAAAGTGCACCAACCCATAATATCTCTACAGAAAAAGTTTTTGGAGATGTTGATAATTGTTTAAAACATTCTGGACCATATGGTTTTGCTGGGGTTTCAGAGAAAATAGTTATTACGTATTCAAATGACTTTGTGTTTCTTGATCATGAATGGAGAAGTAAGGAGTTGAAAAAATGAAAAATGGAACTGATGAACTTAAAATAATTTGGAGCTTATCCCAAAAACAGATTCTTTCTAACAGTGTGCATAGCACAGACATTGACACAGTGAAAATAATACAGGAAAGAAAAATGCTTACCATAAAAAAGGAATTTAGACTTAAATACAGCATTATTCCAACTAATTATGAAGAAATTGAGGAGATAATAAAAAAAGTCAAAGATGAAGGTTAAAAGTGCTAAGTTTTGAAATTACTGGTAAATATAGCTAAAAGTGATTTCAGAAATTTAAAACAAGGCCACATACTTTTCAAGCAACGAGGGTTACGTCCTGAGACAATTATGAGCAACTTAAAGGTCCTATATGGCCATAAAGTTAATAACGTTACTGCAACTGTTGATGATATCAGAGCTGTTTTTTATTTAATACATCTGATGCAAATGCAGAATCTGTAGATGATCCACTGCCATTGCAAGATATGCCTGAGAATGAAATGCCATTGCAAGATGTGCCTGCAGCACTCTGGGATGGATAGTGGAGTGTTGGTCAAGTCATAAGCAAATTAGTTGAAGGCACTGATACATACAGGATAAAATATATGTAAAGGGTTAAAAAAGATTCAAACTTGTATTGGATATGGCCAGTACAAGATGACATACATAAAACCAAAGGGGAACAAATCATTCGACCGTTAATAGATGTTTCCTCTACAAGAACAATTATTTTTGAACTAATTAATCATGTTTTAATTACTAATATAGCAAATACAGACTGTGAGAATATTTAACTTAGATTGTATCACCAAGGCTTCACTAGATAGCGTTTTATACAGGCAGCTTCATTTGATCAAAATCCTTGGGATAAAAACGGAGGTCCTTTTCCAGCGACATCTGTCGAATTTTATGGCAACTAACATTAATAACAAATCAGATAATAAAAGACAAAATTAAAAGTTAATTTGTTGGCGACCATTTTACAATTTGGCATTCAATTCTATTTTAGTATATTTTAACGTCCCGGATAGTTACCGGATATCCGGTCCATCCCTACTTTGCATGGAAAAAGTGCCGCCCTGGGCTATAGCCCATACGTAAATACGGCACTGCCAACGTAGTGATTTTTTTTCAAGTGGGCCCGCTTTGGTGAATAATCCTGCTTTTAATTGGGCAACATTTAAAAGGAGCTAAAAAGAACGGATCTAGAGACGTTTCGAGGGAGTAGCGATTGATCTTATTATCCTTTACGTATCCTTTACTTCACATTTTGGTTTACAAATGTTGACCTCATATGTTTTGGACTTCAATTATTAAACGTATCCCGAAAAGAGTCCTGAACCTCCCATAATCTATACAGGCCTCATAGTCCTCCTATATTTTCTCAGTTTGTCAGATATTCTCCTATATTTCTTACTTACTCCTATATTTTATTTCTAACTCCTATATTTTTTTCATTAGATGTTATTAATAAATGCTTTTTTCTTTTTATGAATATATTTTGTGTAATGTTAATAGTATAACATGATAATTTGAAGATGACCGCTGTAAAGTTTTTAAAAAATGTTAACTTTGTCTTCATGTAATCTTGGATTTCGGTTATAGGTTAAAGTTTTTCCTCTAGAAAAATTTGAAAGAAATGAAAAATAAATTTTCTGTACGTTAAAGTATGGAATGCTTTTCTTAGAAAATGTAATAATTTTTTTTTTTTTTTAATTTTTCGATGCTTAAAGATAGAAGTAATCTGTTAATTCTTTTTACAGGGGTGATTGTGTTCCGGTATTTTACCGGATTTCCGGTATTTTCATGATCGGTTCCGGTATTTTCATGATCGAAAATACCGGAAATAAAATTAAAAAAAAAAAAAAAAAATAATCCCACCTCCGATTTTTTTTTTTGCTTTTCTGACTTTTCGATGATTATACCGATAATTATTAATAATATTCATCGAATAGGAATGTTAAGATGGCATTCTAATTGTTTTTTTACTTTAAAAAATAAATTATTTTATTTTCATCTTTTTTTGATTTTGAGGGCTTCAATTAAAAAAAAATGCAATCCTTTTGCATCCGATATGAGAATCGAATTTCTCTCATTTTTGATGCTTATTACTCTTAGTTAGGAGACAAGAAAATGAAATATATTTCTATTTATATTAAAAAAATTTTAATTTAAAATAAATTCTGCGAAATTCCGTGTCTTTTATGAAAATCAAAATGTCAAAGTTGAAATTTGAAGATCTGATTTAATTTTATTTTGCTCAATTATGTGGATAGTAAAAATAATATGGTTACGTAGAGGTTTTGATTATAAATCTGAAGTAAGTTTATTTGAATTCTTTTACATGCCATTTTCAGACTTTTAACGCCTTAATTTTGAAAATTGCGATCTCTTTGTGCGTTCGCTGTGAGAATGATATATTTTGCATTTTCGATGCTTGATATTCCTTGTTGAAAGACAAACACTTCTTTTTATTTTGATCAAATCATTAAACTAAAAGTTTAAAACAAAATTCCATGCTTTTTTAGAGTGTCAAATGCCAAAAACTCAAATGCTGAATCTGTGGCTGAATTTTATTTTTGTTTCAACTATTTAAGTTTTTTAACACATACATAATATCTTTAAATAGTTTTTTCTTCAGTACTAACAAATGTGAAATCTTTGAGGAGATTTATGGGTACTGCATCTAGATCAATTCTTTTCCATATTTTCAGTAACAAAACCAACTTTTCATTACTTCATAAATATTTTTGCACAACAAATAGTAATTCTGTTAAATTTTTGCATTCTCCTTAAAATATTTTTTTGGAGAAAATTTGTTAACACCAGCTCTAACGTAACTTTATTACTCATTTACGATTCAATTAAATGCAAGCACAATATTTTGACTAAAAACTATTTGAAACTATTCGAATACTATTCGAATATATGAAATGTGTTAGTTTATAAAAGGAAATTAATTATTAAGTATGTATTATAATAAAATTAGTTGTGCTTGCAGGGTTGTTTAGTTTAAACCACGTTGGTTTAAACTATGGTTTAAATCACGGTTCAAACCAATCGGTTTTTTTGAAAAAACCATGCGGTTTTTTTAAAAATTGGTTTTTTTCCAAAAATGACAAAAAAAGAAGGAAAAAAAATTCTTCAAATGTTAACATTTATTTTATGCACATATTAAAAAATGTAAAATTTAGTTTATGCAAAGTTGTAGACATAAATAATTAAGAAAAAGATTTTTTTGAAATTTATTAAAAGTTTGCAAAATTATGTTTTTTCAAATCAATATAACATTTCTCATTATGAATATATTACACTGCCAAAGAGCAGATTTAGACAGACTTTCTTCATAACACCTAATTTACATCAATAATTAATATTTATAAAGGATTGCATATGTATTGCAAAATTCAAAGCAATAATTGTTCCATTGCTGATGCTGTTTCTATTTGGAAAGAGCTTAAAAAAATATTCAGAGAGAAAAAATTAAGTAAGGATGTCCAAGAGTTTTCAGAAAGTAGATATAAATTGGCTCTGACACCTGCCCAATTTTTGGCGTACATGTTTGACCCAAGATATAGTCGGAACGAACTAAATTTTGCGAAATTGAAATATCCAAGCAACTCCACGCTTTCACTCGTAGTGAAATTCAGTGCAAAATCCTCACCTTTTGAGGAGCATTATTTTGATCCAAGTGTAATACAAGAAGTTACTCCATATGAGTGGTGGAAAAGTCAGCAAACTCAAATAAATGAATTCAACGATAAAGTGTTCACTGAAATTGAACAGCTGATTACAGCAAAAGCCTCATCTGCAAGTGTTGAAAGAATAATTTCAACATTTGGATTCATTTAATCAAAAATTAGAAACAAATTAGGGTTGAAAAAAGCTTCAAAGCTAGTTTTTTTTATTCAAGGCTTTTAATTGATTGAAATACATGTATTTTTTAAAAATACAGTTTAGGGAAAAACTTTCTCTTGGTTTAAATTTGAATCAAAATGTTTTTAAAGCCATAGTAAATATAAATGAGACAACCTACATATAAATATTTGAAATATATGTAAAATATTGTTTTACAATAACACAAAACCAAACTTCACATCACAATAAAATATGTAAATCCATTACATTATAAATTATTACTTTTTGTTATTTAATATTTTGAACAAAAAAGCAAGTTTTAAAGCTTTTGCAGAGCCATAACATATGTGCGAGCACTGAATGAATGAATAATTTCAAGTGATAAAAGTATTATTTATTCTTTTCTGAAGCTGATTTAGCAGTAAATATTTGAATACTTTTAAATATAATCGGATTGTATTTTTCAATTTCTTGCAGAAGATGTTGCATTTTCTGCAAAATATATTTTATGAAACAGAATTTGCTACTAATTTACTTTTTCTAAGGAGTCTATGCATTTTATATTTTGAATTCCAATGCTATTTCTGCTTACTTGTTAACAAGATCATAAGGTGAAAATTTTCTTTTTGAATTTGTTCAGGTTATGCTTGAAAATATGCTTCTCCCCCCCTTATTTGATAATTATTATTATTTGTTTTGATATAATAAATTATGTTTTTCTTGGATCATCACTACTTTTTGTCTCAACCTGCATCACATCTGCTTCTTGAAGTATTTCCTGAGAGGTCTATGCATTCATACCAATATATTAATTAAGTTTATTTCAATCAATATTGTCCTATAATAAAAATATTTTTGAAAAAAAAAATTGAACCGACTTCGGAACTTCACTCAGCAAATGCTCTAAAAAGTAAAAAATAATTTTATTCTTTGAACACCATCGATACTACATTTAAACATAAGTTTTGAAGTCGGCGCAAAAAAGCTAAATAGAATCATTCGAAACTATAAATATAAATTTAAATGAATCCAGGTTCTTAATTCGCATTCGCATTCATTGAAAAATACATATTTATGAAATGGTACAAATATTCAGCTCTCAATTTTCAATGATTTCTCTGAAAATGTTGGCAAAATATAGTAAACATCATTTTACCTGTAGTTTTTGCGCCGACTTCAAAACTTATGTTTAAATGTAGTATCGATGGTGTTCAAAGAATAAAATTATTTTTTACTTTTTAGAGCATTTGCTGAGTGAAGTTCCGAAGTCGGTTCAATTTTTTTTTTTCAAAAATATTTTTATTTTATTCTTTTTAGTGTAAATGTACATATGAAATAAGGTAATGTTTCCATTGCAAAACTTCACCTAATTTTCTTAAGTAAATGCTTCATAAAATAAACTATGTAAGAAAAAAAAAGAAAGAAAGTATCAACGCGTCTAAAATTTTAAACGATTGACACTAAAAAATAATCCTTGTTATTCTCTGGTATTTATTTGTGTACTAGTTTAATTAAAGGCTAAATATTAACGGCTTTTCAACTAATTTATATTTCAAAACAACATTAGATTCTCGCAGTTCATAAAATTTCACGACATATTACATACGTGGCCCGCTAATGAGTTTCATGTTTGCTTCAGTTAAGCCTTCATTCAAAATTTTCATGATCATTATAATAACTGTTTCATATCAATCACGTTTTGTAACAATGGATTTTATATTTAATCATTTAGGACAAATCGCTTTAAATTTGAGCAAAAATTTGGAGATTTTCCTCACTTTCTTCAGAATTCCTTTATCAAACCGTATGTAAATTAAGACTAATAAAACCTGAAATATTACGAATCAATCAGTACCTGGTACGACTTTCAGTTCGTTGGAGTTCAGGAGAAAAAAGCAGGACATAGAAAGATACTCGGTTTAAAATTTTCGAAAAGACCATAGAAAGGAATTTCATTATGCAATCCAGAGAAGCCTGGCGTTCAAAATGGTCATTATTACGATTACTGTGATCCCAATTTCTTTTTCGAAAGATTTCTGCAGATTCCCGTTATCGAACCCGGACCACGAGAGGATGGGACCAATCGGAAAGAAAGACCTTTCTAACAAAAAAAAATTTTTTGAAATCGGTGCAGGCGTCTTCGAGTAATCTTGTAACATGCCAAAAAAAAAAATTTCTCCGACGAATTGTATAACCTCCTCCTTTGTTGAAGTCGGTTAAAAAGCTATTTTAATGATTTAATTAAATTACAATGTTTTGCTCTTATCTCCTTAAATAGTCAAGAAATGTGGTTTTATGACTGTTGAAGATTGATTGATTTATTAATTACACCAAACTTTTATTACTTTCTGAAAAAAAAAAAAAAAAAAATACCGCCCCCTGGTGGGCGGTCGGAAGGTGTTGAGGGGCGATGAGCATATTTTGGGCGGTATGGGGGTGGTGGGTATATTTTGAAATATGCTCGTAAGGACATATTTCGGGAAGGGGCTGCAGGAAATCTTCTGTTTTTATATCGCCAAGGGATAGCTTTAACATTTATTTTCTGGGGTTATCTCCCGAACCCTGATCTTTCTCCTAATGTCATGAAGGATAGCCTAAAATTGCCAATAGCACTTGAATTTCAAAAAAGTTTTTTGAGGTGGGTGCCCCTTCCATAGCGTAACTACCTAAAATAGCAAAAAAATGTGTTTTATTGATGTCCATTTGAAAAATTTTCGATGAAGGGAGGGAATCTCGAACTACTCGCCTCTTCTCCAATCGTGACCAAACAGAGCCTAAAATTGCGTTTTTACGAGGTCAGTTTCTAAAAATGTCTAGATGAGAGCCACCTGACTTGACAGACTCTTTGTGCCGTTAAAGCATCCCCCTAGCAACACCAAAGATAACTAACAATCGCATTCTTCAGAGTTTAAGTTTGCGTTTTTTATACTTTAATTTCAGAGAACGCTGGAAATAGCTCTGACTCCCTAACATTGTTAAACTTAGCCTTAAAATAACTTCAATTTTGAAAAATCATTAAGAGAGACCTCTTTCTCCCTAGTTAACGTTACCAAAAATTGCCTAAAATTGCGTCAATTTTAAATGTTTCACCTGGGCGGAATCTGAACCCAAGTCTCAACACCACGAAACCTAAGATTAAAGAAACTGCATTTTTAAGACTTCGTTTTCAAAACTAATTTCGAGGGATATCCTCAATATCTCACCGCCATCTTTACTCTGATGTCGCCAAAGGTATACTTATAACTCTTGTTATCTTATCTAACCTTCACAGCAATAAATTACTCAAAAGAATTTCTTTGAAATTAACTTATCTTGTAATTTGTAAATTCAACTTATTTCAGTTTTTTTTTAAATTAAAACTTGATTTATAATCTTTAAGGGTGACAGGTATGGGTCATAGTTTCAAGTCTTTGTCGCTCCTGGAAAAATTAAAAGGTCCGGCTTTGTTATTGTCCTTCCACAGTTAAATCCTATATCCGTACGTAATTAATAGGAGATGTAGTAAAATAAATAGGATTGATCGTAATATATAGGATTGTATAGTTGCAAGTAAATGAGAACAACTGTGCACAATGTTTGGAATCAGACTGATTAAGGAACTATTTGAACGAAGTCATTTTTCGAAATATATTTGTTTTAAAATAAAATTGTTGAGAAAGGTGCATTTTTATTTCAAGCCGTGTTCTCTACCTTAAAAATGGTTCCCTCATTTAATGGTTCCATTCTAGGCACTTGATTATTTCTCAAACACAGCTTTTCAGAAGAAAAAAAAAATGCTCGGTTAAGAAAAAAAAATACTCTATGAAGAAAAAAAAATCATTAAGCATAAGTTTTTCTGCCCTATAGTCATTTTTCAACAATCTGTTTGGGCAATATTATAGAGTTAAACCGATCTAGAAAATTGCTTTAGCTCCCCTCCCACTCCCCTTTCCAGTTTTACGCCCGTTCTCAAAGGGGGCTTTGAAACAATTTTTAATCCTAAAGGGGGCGGTCGCTGTAAAAAGGTTGAGAACCACTGTAATAGACCATGGGAAAAACAGTTGTTTTAGATTCAAACCACAAACTTTTAAGAATATGCCTTGTGATTTGTTGATGGTCATGACAAATGCAAGACGGATCGGAAATTTAAGTCTTTTAAATTGAAACGGCATATCGGTCGGGATCCTCGGAATGAGCAATCGTTTCTGACAGCTTATCACATATGAATTTCAAGAGAAGTAACGCGTTTGTTTATAATTTATTTCACAAAAAAGTCAAATAACACTCAACGCACAGCTAACTTACAACCTGTTTACTGCGCTCCGGAAGCTACCAGAACGTGTGCTTTATGTCGCTCAGCCATGGAGGTGTCAAAAAAGGCGAAGTCAAGAAGACATTTTTTTCTATTTATGTAACTGACACACATAAATTATAGCCTATGTCCTTCTCCTGGCTCTAAGTTACCTACCCACCAATTTTTAGCCATATCGGTACAGCCGTTCTTGAGTTATAAATAGTGTAACTACCACGACTTTCTTTTATATACACTGCTCGACATTGAAAATGCAACACCAAGAAGGAGTGGTCAGAAATTCATGCAAATTTTACCGTAGACGCACGTCACTGAGTTATGCAAATGATATGAAATGCGCAGCTCTCCGACGTACGTGAAGTAAGATATAAGAGAATGAAGTTGAAAAGTGGGCTATGTTCATGTTGGTTTTTCTGCCAGACTAATTATCGGAGAAATTTGGTTTTTGTCTCGAAGGATACGTGTGATAGGAGGAAATGCCATACCGTCCTCAACGAAGACACTTCCAGCATATAGACGACTTTACAAGGGGTATGGTGATCGGACTGAGAAGGGGAAGTTGGTCCATACGTCAAATTGCAGCTGATACCCACATGGATGCAAGCACTGTGCATCGGCTGTGTCGGAGATGGTTGGAAAGAGGAAATGTAGCCACATTGAGGGGTGCAGGTGCAGCCAGAGTGACGTCAGACCGCTTGGATCGACGGATTCACCGACAAGCTGTGGCGGACCCGCAAGTCACTTGTACGTCGATTCTGCAGCACGTGCAAGGTACCCTGGATGTTCCTGTGTCGACCAGAACCAGTTCCCGTCGACTGGTTGCACGTGGCCTGCAATCACGGCGCCCGCTAAGAAGACTGCCATTGACCTCACAACACAGACTCCAACGTTTGTAATGGTGCCGGACCAGAGCGACGTGGATGGCAGAATGGCAAACCGTAGTGTTCTCAGATGAATCCCGCTTCTGTTTGTCCAGCGATAGTCATCGCATACTTGTGTGGCGTAGACGTGGAGAAAGATCGAATCCGGCAGTAACTGTGGAACGCCCCACAGCGCGACAACGTGGCATAATGGTTTGGGGCGCTATTGCATACAATTCCGTATCACCTCTAGTTCGTATTCGGGGCACTATGACGGCCCAACGATATGTAGATAATGTACTGCGGCCGGTGGCAATCCCCTACCTTCAGGGTCTGCCAAATGCAATTTTTCAACAGGATAACGCTCGGCGTCACAGTGCTCGAATCAGCCAACATGCTCTACGAGGTGTACAGATGCTTTCCTGGCCACCATACTCTCCTGACTTGTCACCAATCGAACATGTGTGGGACGTGATTGGACGCCGTTTGCAGAACCTGTCACTGCCTCGTTCAGAGGACGAACTGTGGCAAATGGTTGAAAGGGAATGGAGTGCCATCCCTCAGGACACCATCTGCAGGCTTATTGACTCCATGCCTAGACGTGTTTCTTCGTGCATCGCTGTCCGCGGTGGTCCTACTTCTTACTGAGCCGACGCCGTCCTCGCTCTAAATTTTGCTTATTTATTTTGAAATAAATATCACTTATTGTTCCATGCTGTCTCTGTCTTCTTACCAAATTTCGTCAATTTCTGACCACTCCTTCTTGGTGTTGCATTATCAATGTCGAGCAGTGTATATAGATAAAGCTTCAAGTGAGAAAAGGGGAGATTTTAAACCATACTATAATGAAGAAAAAACACTTATCAAGTATTTTCAGCTTAAAGTAGACAAATGTAACATCAAATATTAACTCGTTACCATTCCAGGGTAGTTCTTAAAAGATTCTTCAACTATGTTTTGAAAAGGGTTTATATAGGTGTGATTTTTTGTTCAATATAATATCCATTAAGTACTCTTTGACACCCACCCTCCGTAAAATTTTGGGGAAAAAAATAGGCCTGAAAAAGATGCTTTGCATGCTAGCAAGCCTCAGTATTGACAGTTCATTGTTGTGTTAGAACAATTTCATTTAAAAAAATAATATGCATTAATTATTTAACAGCAATAACATGTAATGAACTACTTCAAAACGTACACATTTATGAAACTATTTTTGAAATACCAATTAAGAAAATTTAAATGATTGCTTATTTGACAAAATAAATAGACATTTTTAAATGAATATACATATAATTTTACTTCAGTAAAATATTCAAAAAACTGTGACCATGCTTCAAGTTTCATATAAATTTTTTCTTCTTTTTAAATTTAATTCTAAAAATTAATTACTTATGCTTTATGTTTGTTTCAAACTTTTTAGCATCATAATTGCTCAGGTCAAAAAGAAAATTTATTTAGAGGTCAAAACGTAATAGCTTAAAATCAAAATTTGTTTCCGTCATCCTTGTACTTTTATGATTTTTTTTTTAATATATCATTTTTTAGTCTGCTAAAACTGCAGAATTATCCCACTAAGTAAATGTTAAGAATGACAACTAAATCAAAATGATCGTTTCAGCTGAAGAGAATTGAAACAAAAAAACGCTAGTTTACGAATTTTTCAAAGACCAAACGTTTAAAAAAAATAAATGTTTGGATGAAAAATAACACGAAAAAGTATAAGTTATCGCTTTGTAGACGATTAAGAAATTGCCTGAAAGCAAATCTTTCAATTCCTGTAATGGATGCAAAAAGATTGCACACACATACCCTGACACTTCGTTCCTCTTATTTTACGATTTTAAAACATTGAGAATAAAACAGAAATAAAGATATTGTCGTTGAGCCGAAGATTTCAGTAATAAATTCGTAATAAAATGGCAATTTTGCTAATGGAACTTTTTGACGCACCTTCGGCGCAAAATGGGTAAAAAAATTTTTGTAGCAGGTGGTGTTCGGCGGCGCACATTGACGCAAATGGTGCAGCTTTGGAACCATTGCGTACAGATCAGCGCTGATAGCTACGCCATCTATTGGGGCTGTGACTAACTATATTTTACAGATGAAAGTATTACTCAATTTTGAAAAAATATAAGAAAATACAAAAATGGAACAAAAAACGGGAGAAATCAATACTCAAACGTATAATTGGGAGATTGGAGCAAAAAACGAGAGAGTTGGCAGGTCTGACCATATATTACACATTAAGGGAAAATACAAAGTTCACTATTTTCTGTATGTGGGTCATTCCAGCGAAAATGGTACAAATCATGTCTGAAACTCTTTACTGAAGATTATCAATTTAAATAATTTTCACCAACTAAAAGTATTTTTTTTTCATTGAGATTCCATTTATTTGTGTATAATAAAGTAAATAACTAGTACATGACTCATTTATGAAAGGATTTCAAATATTTTGATAACTTTGTATAACAGAGTGGACAAATGAGCCTTTAAAAATATCTTTATAATCACAAAGAAAAGTTAGAATCACAGAACAAGCATAAAGTGGAATAAACAGCCTAAAACTGTAAGTCTGTCTGCAATTTCAAGAAAAAATCTTTTTTTCATCATGAAATCGACTATAACAGAGTGGACATCCACAACAGTTCAAATTAACTACCATAAGAAAGGAATCAGGCTCACCCTGGTTGTTGACTACTTAATTCAATGTAGCAAGCTAATCACGGCAGTTATACTACGTATATTTTTTAAAAAATATATCAGATTGAATGCAATTGTTTATTTTATTTCCAAAACGCTTCGAACAGAGTGTTCAATTCGAAACATAGAAAATCTAGGGACATGGATAAATAATAGTGTTTTGGGGGGAATTTTTTTTTCATTTGCGTAATAATCTGCAGAAAGGGTGTCAGAAACATCTCTTGTGCAGTGTAGTGTAATTTATTTTATTGTTACATTTCAGTTTAATTTTAAATCACATTCAAAATTCTAGCAATTTGAAGCTGGGATACGTCATTTTCTCCTTCTTCTGACAAAGATGATTTTTTTTTTTTTTTGTGTCCTTTCTAAATGGATTATACCTAATCAATTGATACTTGATGGCACAAAATTAAATGGAGAACCAATAAAAAATACATTTAATGGGTGGTAGTTATTAAAATTGATTTTAAAAAATTCCAAAGTCTCGGACATGATTTGTACCATTTTCGCTGGAATGACCCATGTGTGGAAATTCTTATGTTCTCACATCTGTTACTCTTCACATTACTATAATTTTATGCAATGTAGAATCCTACTGAGAAAGGGTTTTTTTTTAAACATGTATTGCAACATAAAATTCCGATATAATTCGCTACGGATCTTGTATATTTTCTTTGAAACTCCTTTACATATTTTTGAAACTCCTATATTATTTCTTTGAAACTCCTATATATATTTTTTTCCTTGCTATGACCCCTGTCTATAGAGGCCTTTCTTGAACTTCAACTTTGAAAATTTACCAGTGGTGCGTCCCTCGGGGAAGATGTGATCGTCCCTCCTTTGTATCCATCCATGGGAGCTACAAAAATATGATTGTTAACTTTAACTGGATTTCAGCAATTGTTTAGCTTATCTCAATTGAGACATTCAGTATCAAAATTAGCTCAATCAATGATTTTTTGAGATTATCTTTTGAGATTATGTACTTTGAGATTATGTACTTTGTCCTCACTATCATGCCGCAAATCGACTTGGAAACAATCTCTCTCAATCAGGTCGAAAACTGCTGTCTAAACCTAGTTTTGCTTCCATGGTAGCTCAATCCCTGCTTTTATGACATTACCACAAAAAGCGTACGCTGTAAGGGAAACACAGAACGGACAATATTATGAAAATTAATTGCTGAAATAACTTGATTGTATAGCTAGTATCTGGCATACAAGGGTGAAAATATATGAATTTAATTGGAATTACAATGAAAAATTTAGAATAAATTGATAAAAGAAGACGGGAAAACTTTAAGCTAGCTAAATCCAAAGTAAATTATCATTCCTAAGCTAGGGCTAAGGCAAAATTGCATGCAATGTACTGTCAGCCAGGTTATGCTGCCCAGAGACTGCAGTTTCGTCCTTTTTATAGACTCTTCAGTATGGAATAGACCCCAAGCCAAAAATGGACAGAACATCCTACAATACAGTGCGCTACTCCGAACATTAGTTTGGAAGAGCCGAATATTTTAACACTGCACACTGGGATTTCCACGGACGGATCGAAAAAATGTGATGGAACCGGCTCAGCATTTACTCACATCTCCAACAATCAGGTTGTCTACGATTGGTCAGCCAAACTTACAGCGTATAATTCAGTATTTCAAGCGGAGCTTTTTTCCATCTTTCATGCTTTACTTTATATTGCATTAGAAAACATTACTTTCAACACTACAATATTCTCTGATAGTTTATCTTCGCTTAAAGCAATCAAGAACCCAATGCATTCTTCAAAGTTAGTCAGAGACATTCAATCCCTCTGCAGAGAACATCCAAACATAAATCTATCCTGGGTTAGAGCCCATAAGGGACACTTTGGCAATGAACGAGCCGACTTTTTGGCTAAAACTGCAGCAATGAACCCAGCACATTCATTAGTAGGGTGAGTTCTGATAAGTGCGTACCCTTTTTTGCAAAGTTCATGTTCTCAGGGATGCTGCTCTGTTGAAAAATCTTGTACACTCACAATTTTTTTTTAGTTTTCTTTCCAGATCCTTTACTAAGATTTTCAAGCACATAATATGTCAAATAAACCATAAGCATAGGTTTTGTGACCTGGTTTATGACACCTATTCTAAGGTACGCACTTTCCCTACCGAGCGGGGTAAGTGCGTCCACCTTAAATTATGTGAATATGAGCAGTAAAAAACTTCTGGCACATATTAAATATGTTAGGTAGTTTGCCTCAGCACTTGCTTGCATGGATGAAACGCAATCAGTGATATTCCACGTGTCTTGCGAACAACTGTGATTTGAAGACTGAGAGAGTTGGGTCTATGATTCTTTCTCTGTCCTTTTAATAAGACCAAGTGAGCAAATGTAAGTTGTTTTTATTTAATAACAATCACTCATAGTCTACATAGTTTATTTTGGTTAAAGACATTAATCAGTCTATGGTTAAGCCAGGGTTTGCACTTACCCCTTCTTAAATGTAAGATGAGACATGTGCGTCCAATAGCTTTGTTGTAAGTGCGTACCCCTGTGATTTTCTTTAATTCTATTTGTATGCTAGATCGTTAGGTGACCTGAGTGAACAATTCGATTTTTTGTTTTTTTTTTTTTTTAATAGATACGGTTTTAAAATATTTTTCTTATTAGAATCAGCAGCAGTAAGAAAAAACACAAAATAAGGAGCAAAAAAAAAAAAAAAAGAGAATAATTGATCATGATGTGATACTTGTACTTTTTTTTTCTTGTACATTCAAATAGTTTTTCACAAGGTGTTCTTTAATTTTTTTAAATATAATTTATTCATTACTCCACCTTCGTTTTTTGAATCAGTTTGTTCCTTATTTAATGTTTCACTTAATTTCATTGCTTCATTTGTCATTCTGGTTTAAATTAAGTATAGCTCATGACTGCTATTTTCAACGAAAAATTTACTAACTGATATCTAAAAGCCAATATATTTCAGAGGTAATGAATAAAATAGAAATCTTATGCCGCATTCAATGTTAATATAAATACTTGATGAAAATGACGTCGGATTTATAATCGGTTTATAAAAGAGTTATAAGCAAAACTAAAGGTGAATTACGAGAGTCGGATTTTCCACGTAATGGTACACACTTGCCTCATCATAATGGTACGCACTTGCTCCACATAATAGTACGCATATGCCTCATGATAGTGGTACGCAGTTGCCCCATCATAATGGTACGCACTTACCCACACCTTACTTTAAAGAAAGGGAAAGTGCGTACCGTCATATAAACAAATTTTAGTTAGAGTATTTGATCAAAATACCCCATGTATGTTATAAGTAGGGATGCACCGATAAGGAAATTGGCCGATTACCGATTACCGATTAATCGGCTGTTAATAATCGGCCGATTAATCGGCTGGGCCGATTAATGATAATTTAGATTATTTTCCGACTACCAATTTTACTATCACTGATTTTTCTCTCTTATAAATTACTTGCTGTTGCTAAACTTGGAATTGTCTTTCTGAGAGAAGATTTTTTTTTGCATTTTCCTAGTTTTCACAAAATAATTTCAATATTTTACCAAATTTCTTAGAACCAATTTTCATATTAGTGTCAATAATATTATTAACATATTGTTAGTTATGTTAATTGGACATAAAAATTCAAAAAAAAGGGGGGGGGAGGAGGAGTCTGTGGTGAGCACTCCAATTTACGAATACTTTCAATCCATATTTTTTCAATAATTAGTAACAATTTAATTCAATACTTATATTCCTTGAAAATTAGAGGTTATATAAAAGCACTGTGCTAAGGAGAAAACTATCGCCACATGAAAAATGTGTAGCAACATTGTCTATGTGTTTGTATATCTATTCACAGTAGGAGACTTAATTAAAAAAAAATTATATCAACTGTGAGGATTATTATTTCTGTTAATAAAATTATTCGTCATAGTTTCTTAGTGAAATTATACTTTAAAGAATAATATTTGACAAACTAATTTTTGGCCGATTAATCGGCCCGATTTTGCCCATTATTAATAATCGGTAAAGTGGCCGATTATGGCCGATTAATCGGTACTGCCGATTAATCGGTGCATCCCTAGTTATAAGTATTACTCAAAAGAAACACCTTGCATTCCTTGACTTCAATTCTTGGTATGACTACAAGAGAAACTGAAACAAAACCTTGTCAATCTTTGCTTAAGAGTTTTTTTGAAGACATTTAAGTTATCCCTGATTGTGTTTCGTCTATTGAATCCAGGCCTGAATTCTACCTATTGAAATTATCATTAGACAGTTATCTAACATAGTAGATGTGTTGCAGAAGCCATTTCAAGACAGTGTTCATATAATTCCCAGTGGACGCACTTACCCCGTGGACGCACTTACCAGAACTCACCCTATTCAAAATTCCTCTACCAAAATCTTTCCTCAAACATCACCTTTGGTTTAATCTTCTTCAAAATTGGCAGGAAATCTGGGACACTGCAGAAACCGGTCGGAGAGTTCACGAAATCCTACCAAAAGTCAAGCTAAAACCATGATGCAAACATACAATGAAAGTACATTTTCTCAGTGCACACGGTCCATTTCTTTCATATCTACACAGAATCAAGATACTAAGCTCACCGTTATGTGTTTGCAGCCAACTTGGAACTCTTGAACATTGCGTATCCAATTGTCCGTTAACTAACTCTTTCCACTGCACATATAATTCCAATCTTCCTGTATCCAAAAATATAGCTCATATTCTACATCATCCAGCTACTCGCAAGAATCTTCATAAAATAATGTTTTTACTCAGCACTCAAATAGAAGACTGCAAATATCCTGCCTAAAAACTTTAAATGTTATATTATTGTTTTTTTCTGTTTTTATCAAAATTGTTTATCCTTTTTACTATTTTTTTCCATGTAATTTGTACATTATTTTATGTAAATTTATATCCAGTTATAATGTACGTTTCCTAGCGGGCGCTTGGTCGTTCGTTAGTTTTTCGTTCCTCCCAGCCACCACATCCGGTTAAACCCTCATCAGGGTAGGTACGGTGGTGACTGGTGGGTTTTAAATAAATAAATGGAATAGACCCCAACCGAGCTGAAGATCTGCCCTCAGCTTTCGAATCCTCTTTACTGTGTTCGACTTTTTGCTAGCAGTAGTAATTTCAGAAAATTCAACTGCTCAATTATTTATGTTTATAAAATTTGCATAAAGGTTGTGCCCTTTTTAAGAAACACTAATATCAGGTTGAAACCAAAGGTTTTGGAGAACGAATTTTTATTTTTGTGATAAGGTTTCGGGATTATTGTTTCGGACGAGTGAGCAAGGGTGCGTTCTAAGTGCTGGCCCGAGTCGCTCAAGACACTCGGGTTCTTCCCAAAGCGTCGGAGCCAGTGGCGTGCCGTCCATGGACCAGAGGGACTAGGCTAGTCCCTTAAATAATCGACCAGTCAAAAAATTTAAAAAATTTGTTCATACTAAAACATTAATGTCATATTTGAAATGCTCGCAAGCAAAAATGAGGGAGAATGTCTTCCCTCCTAAAGCGCTAATTCTTCAAAGAGCCTCCTATTTCTGTGTCTCCCGCCGTTTCGTCGCTTACCCCGACTTGCTCGAGCGAGGGACCAGTAGTCAGAGACCTGTTCCGTCTTCCGTCCAAGTCAGTATAGCTTGCCCGAACCTTGGCGATCGCTCGGAAGCTTACATTTAATCAATTAACACCTTTACCAAACAATCTGACAATCCTTATTTTAGGGCCTTTTGTGCAGGTTTCAAAGGGAGTTTCAGGACCAGCAAACCGACTTCTAAAAACTATTTTCCTCTTTCTACTCTTAATTTTTGTTTATGGTAGGGGACTCGGTTGTAGAATCGAGTCCTCTGCTGGTAAGTAGGGAGAAAAGGACAGTTCCACGCCAGCCGGCGGATCGGCGGATCAAGCCACCTCCTGGGTGCTGGGTGCCTCCCACAGCCGCCTCCCAGCGCCACCTCCCACAGCCGCCTCTCACAGCCACCTCCCACCGCCTCCCCAGGGCCGCCGCGAGGGTTTCCGCGCGAATTTTGAATATTTTCCCGCGAATTTTAGGACTTTGAATTATTTTCATGAAAGGTTACAAGGTTTTTCCCGCAAATTTCTGAATATTTCCCGCGAATTTCAGGAACTTAATTTTATTTTAGGTGCTCATGCTGCCATCTATTGAGTGAACGAATTTAATTCTTTTTTTTTTTATTTCAGGACTTTGAATATTTCCCGAAGCGGGGTTCGAACTCGAACCAAAAGTTTTCCTCCCGATTATCAAACAAACGCGCAAACCAACTAGGCTACGGTCTTCTTATTCTCACAAGGGCTAATTGTGATCACAATATAATTTAAGATTGTATCGCCGTCTGTTGATTACTCGAAGATGTTAATTTGCACGCTAATTTATTTTGTAATTCGAACTTTGTCTAATTTTTGCAACTTAGTTTTTGTAACCTATTTCAATATAAGTTTTGATTTTAAAGAACGATGCTGCTGCCATCTGTTGATGGAAATTTATTTTTTTTCAAATTTAATTATTTCTTCGAACTTAATTTATTTTTCAAGCCGAAATCGGACTTTGTCAATGAAAATTAATTTTTTTTTTAATGTTTATGATAATCCGACCCAATGTACTGATTAACTATTTTTTATTAACCTGCTAATTTATTTAATTAGGAATTAGTCGAATTTAATTAATTTCACACAATCGAATGAGAATTTTATTTAGGAATTCCCGACTTTGCATGTTTTTTCACGAATTTTACTGTTTTTAAGTTTCCCCATACTTTTACAATATCATTTTTAGAACTTTGTCGAACGCTTCGCAAATTTAATTATTTTTTTTTTCCAACTTGGATCATTTTTTCAAACCGAAATAGAATTTTTTCAGTGAAAATTAATTTTTTATGGTGTTGATCGCTATAATGAATGACTTTTTAATTGCCATCCCATTTTAATTAGTAATTAGTCAAATTTAAAAAAGCCCACACTTCCGAATTTGATTATTTTTATAAAGTTCTAGACTTTGCATGTTTTTTCACGAATTTTACTGTTTTTTAACTATGTCCCTGCTTTTACAACTTAATTTTTAAACTTTTTCGCTACTTCAAAATTTTTCATCTAATCTACTATGACTTAATTACCTCGACCCCACTTCAATCCCAAAACAAACTCGACCAACACGACTTCTTATTTCCGACATTAATGAACACATTGATACAAATAATCATTACATACAAGACTGTCAATTACTCACACACAATAGACCACACATTGATTTTTACTACTTTTATCCGATTATACTCAACCCTCAACTTTCATGTGAAACCTCAAACATTCATACAAACCCCTTCAATATCATTCAAACACACATGCATCCATTCATTAAGACTCAACTGTTAAATAAAATTTCAAACATCAAGTCAACAAGTCAAAAATTTCAACCATTAAGTGAAAAATAATCATACTCTGCCAATAAGAGATTACTCGGTCGTTAATACATTAAAAATCAAAATCAAATTTTTCACAATGTCGAAGTTGAAAATTAAAATTTTTACAATGTCAAGATTAAAAATCAAAAACTTTTTTTTTTTTGCAACGTCAAAATCAAAAGTTAAAAATTCCCCCATGTTTAAATTAAAAATCGAAATTTATTCTCCAACGTCAAAATTTAAAATCAATTCGATACACTCAAGTTAACATTGGTTTATACATTCGAACACACAAATTTTTTTACATTCACTATCATTTCACCCAATGAAACTTATAAAACACTTTAACTCACACAACACTTGATAAAAAAAAATTAACTATACGAATTATTCTGCATGCAATCAATTGAAATGAAACAAGAAACTTACCTTCTGTTGTGTGAATCACAATGGTGAAACTCCGCAGGAAACAAATCCCATGGTAGATAATCAAGCAATAAATGGAATCACATTAATTGAGTTATTTTTTACTTTTACAACTCGAATTAACGTAACTCCACTCACGCTATTTTTCGCAACTTTTCCGCCAGCTTGATACGATGTCAACTCCTAAATATCCCGATTTCAGGCAAGATGTCTCGGCAAGCTTTCCTTTTTCCCTGGGTACCTTCTCCATCCACAAAATCCATCCCTTCACATAGAAGTCGAACACTCAAATGGCGTGTAATCAGAAAGATAAGTGAATCATTACTGATAACTGATGACCACGTGACACTTAATCATCACACCCTGACCACAAGCGACCTTTGTCTTATCAGTTCGCGCATGTGCAGAGAGTCTAATAAGACGATTCAAGTTTTCAAACATTTTAATTGGTCACATAAAAGTGACGTCACATTGTTCATTTTGTCAAGCTTACCTTAATTTTAAAATCACTTCTCTCTCAGATAGAATGCTCTGTTGATTACCCGATAATGTTAATTTGCATGCTAATTTAATTAGTAGCTTACCAAAGTTAATTAATTCCATCATTAGAAAAATTTAATTATTCTCTTTGTTTTCAGTAATAGTTTTCATCAGAGTAGTGAGTTAGTTCTATTATTTTTCAGGACTCGATTTTTTTCAAGTCAATTGAAATAATTTTTGTTATGGGAGCGAGCCCACTAACCCGGCGTATTTAATTCTTTAATTATTTCATTTCTTTAACCACTTCATTTCTTTAATCACTTTATTTCCAACAGCTGGGCTAACTTGAATTTTACAGTGATTGATTTGGAACTTTGATAATTTTTCAACGAATTTAATTGTTTCTTAGAACTTCAATTGTTTTTCTGACCGAAATCAGATTTTGCCAGTGAAAATTATTTTTTTTTTTAGGTTTTTGATCTATTTAATTACTTAATTTTCTTCAATGATTAAATTTCTTTACTTATTTCATTTCTTTAATCACTTCATTTCTTTAATCAACTAATTCTTTTAATTTATTTCCACCAGCTGAGGTAACTCGAATTTTACAGTGACTGATTTGGAACTTTGATAATTTTTCAGCGAATTTAATTGTTTCTTAGAACTTCAATTGTTTTTCTGCCCGAAATGAGATTTTGTCAGTGAAAATTATTTTTTTTTATGTTTTTGATCATCCGACCCTGCTATAATGAGTAACTAATTTTGAATAAGTCTACTAATTTAATTGATGATTAAACTTGTAATTAGTCAATTGTAATTTATTTCGCCTTATCGAATTTGATTATTTGTACAGAATTTTCGAATTCAAAGTTTTCTAGTTTTCAAAATTTATTTATCTTTCTCCATGGTTCCAAATATTTTTACCAGTTTGAATATTTAATCATTCTCATACGAACAAAACATTAGAACTTACTCTTAATATTAATTTGGCTGAATCTGTTTCACAGTCATTTCATCATTTCCAGTGTAAGAATTTTTCTGTACTTTATGAATGAATCTAACGAAATTGCACAATAAATGTAAAATCATGCAGACTTTATTACAAAAACTTACATCAAGACCACAAAAAAAAAACATTAACATTACTAGAGTTGCTTTCAAGGAGACATATAGAAAGATATGAAACAATGATTTCAAAACATAAAACAACATTTTTTTTTTCTTCTGCAATGCAACACTGTAAAACAGTTTCATAGTGTTCAACGATAAAAGTCACATATTTGAAGATTGAAATATTTCATTTGACCTAATACTTTATTTTTGGAAGGTAATGATTTACTACTTAGCTAATGGTGCATACTTTGCAGTCTGTACTTCTACACTCATAATGCGTTCAAGTACCCACCCAGAACCAAGCTGTATAAAATCTTCCAAAGCATTTTCGATTTGTATGAATGCATCATTCACATGGTCTGAAATAAATTCTTTAATCAACTCTACCTGCATCACACTTCCAAAATAAGTGATAGTCTGATCATCTTTATCATCATCATAATCTCCTGAATAACGAGTCATCTCCGTCTTCATTACTATACGCCATTTTATAGCACGTTTTTCATCTATTTCATCTTCCAATATTTGAATAATTTGTGATCTAAGCTCATTGAAGCACATTTTTAAATCTTGTGAATTTTGAGGACTTGGTGTTACAAATTCACATGCAAAAACTCCGAATGCAGTTTGTCGAGTAGGTTTCACTCTCTTCGGCACTTGTGTTTTTACAGATGATTGCTTCATATCACTATGCATAACACGAATATGGTGAAAAAGGGAAGCTTTTCTACCAAACTTTTCTTCGCAGTGGTCACATGTATATCTCTCATGTGTCGGAACATGATTCTTCAAGCTTTCCTCACGAGTAAACTTCTTATTGCATTGCAAACATTCAAAGAAAGCAATGGAATTATGACTCTTCAAATGTCGATTCAAGGCAAATTTTCTGTCAAACTTTTCTTCACAATGCTCACACATATATCTTCCATGCATCTGGGCATGTCTTTTCAAAGTATCCTCGCACTTAAACTTCTTATTGCATTGCGAACATTCAAAGAAAGCATTGAAATTATGACTCTTCAAATGACGATTCAAGGTTGATTTCCACATGAACGACTTTCCACATTCTTCACATTTAAAAGTTGATCCATGCTCCTTAACATGCAGATTCATCAATTTCTTCGAACTAAAGGTCTGTCCACACTTTTCACAACTATTGAGAATCTCACCAGAATGTATCTTTAGATGATCCTTTAGTCTATATCTCCGCATGAATGATGCACTACACTGATCGCAACTAAACATCTTTACTCCAGAGTGCATTTTTTGATGCCTTACTAAACTTTTCTTGTGAGTGAACACCATATTACATATGGCACATACCTGGAAGAGAAAAAAAATCTTTTAGAAACCATCACAAGTCATCAAACACTCTCAAATTCAAAGCGACACTCTCTGTTAAAAAAACTTATTAAAAAGCACATACACACATGCATTCATTCTTAACAATTAAAAATTTCATTAAGTTAAAATTTCAACCAATCACATATCTACAAGTAAAACATATCATACATTAATATTTACCAATTTACATAAAATGAATATCCCAATCATGGTCATAAAATGAACACTCAAACTCTTTAAATAGGAAAATCATGAAATATTTCCTTTCCTTTCTACTATGTTACAACAAAGGAATCACAATATATAAAAAAATTCTCAAAAAATAAATACTTACATAGGGTGTCAAAATATCTTTGCAAACCTCTTCATCAACATTTAAATTGTCACTCAGATTTTCCATCATAAAGATTTCAAGAATTGTATAAACAAATTTTCAACTGTCTGAACAAGTTTTTCAGTACAAGTTAACTTCTGCAGAGAAAACCACGCGACACAATCGAAACGACTGCAAAACCACATACTGTGCTTTCATGGTGATCACACTGAATTTATACTTTCGAAGAATATGCTGAACAAAAGATGAAAAATCGACCAATAAAAATGCAAAATGAGTCAGGTGAAAGAACCAATGAACTTGAAGCACCATTTCAGAGATGTGTTGAGTTGTTTTTCCAAAAAAATTTAGCTTTCAGCGAATGTCAACATGTTTAACTTCGACTCGCAAGTGATAGCAATGCACTATAATCAAACTCGATCTTACATTGAAAATCTTATTGCAAATTTGCATGGCATCGATAAGATGAAATCAACTTCAATCACATATAAAGAACAATTAATCAGAACTAAATTAATGACAAACTATTATTTTCAGATTTCGAGTATTAGTTATGAATAATCTATATCATTTGAGGCATTCTACTTTTTCCCCCGGCTCCTACATCACTTTAGACATAGTTATCACAACTTTGAATTTTTAGCTAATATGCTATCATCCCATAGTCTGATAATTTAATTAATTTCTCCACTAAGCGAATTCCTCTCTATCGAGTTACATTATTTCTACAAAATGCCCAACTTCAAATATTTTCCGACTTCTATGTTTCAATGGAGTTGTGTAAATTATTTATGACTCCTAAGTAACAATCCAATCAAGTGAATCATTTAATGAAATAAACACAAAACTTTAACGGGAGGAATAATAGTTCGATCATTCCATCATTAATACTTTACTATTTTTTCCAAGTTTTATATCATAAATATTCGTTTTGTATCATGAAGTTTTACATTTCTCGTTAAGTTTAGTTTCAGGAAAATTGCCTTTAGTCTTTCAGACTTGGAGAGTTATTATTATTTTTTTTTTCGTATTTATTTTTCAAAATTTTGCATTGTTATTAGTAAATATATATTTTTTTCATCTTAAGTTTATGAAATTTTCTGAGTTGAATGTAACGTTTGAAATTTTCGTACAACATTTTACTATATTAGTTTAAGTTTTATCGTTTCGCCACTAATACTGGATAATATTTTCTTCTAAGTTTCATTTCATGAGTTTTTCGTTTTCAATAAGATTTTCAGAGGAATATTTTGTTTACATACGAAGATTATTTTAGAAAAATAATATTCAATGTATTAGAATTTTTTTTTTTTTCATTTTGCGGAAAAGTTTTAAGTGATGAAAATTTTTGAATGAAGAAAAATTAATTTTCAAAAATATTTGCGAGGAAAGTTTTGCTTACGAAAAAATTTAAGTTAGATTAAAAAAAATTTCTCTCTCTTTTTTTTTTTTTTTTTCTCTCGAATCCATACTATGTGAGTAGCACTAATACTCAAATTTACTTTTAACTTCCAAGTCTTTGTTTCGTTTCTCATAGTATAACATGATTTATGTTAAACAAGTTTGCGATAATTATTTGCACTCATTGTGTTACATACAACTTGTACTTCTATCTAAATTATTGTGAATGTGAATTTATCTTAGCTAATTCTTAACAAGTCTGGCAATAATTTATTGCCGCAAAGTATTCCTCAATGATATTTCATAAACACTAAACTTTTTCCAACATAAAATTTTTCAAACACATAAAAAGTAAATATTGTGAAAAAAAAAAAAAATGCAATGCATGATAGGTGTGAAAGTTGTTAAATTCACATTCAAAATAATTCAGATAGTAGCATAAAATGTAATTAATTAGATGAATGCAATAAATTATTGCCAGACTTGTTAAGAATTAGCTAAGATAAATTCACATTCACAATAATTTAGATAGAAGTACAAGTTGTATGTAACACAATGAGTGCAAATAATTATCGCAAACTTGTTTAACATAAATCATGTTATACTATGAGAAACGAAACAAAGACTTGGAAGTTAAAAGTAAATTTGAGTATTAGTGCTACTCACATAGTATGGATTCGAGAGAAAAAAAAAAAAAAAAAGAGAGAGAAATTTTTTTTAATCTAACTTAAATTTTTTCGTAAGCAAAACTTTCCTCGCAAATATTTTTGAAAATTAATTTTTCTTCATTCAAAAATTTTCATCACTTAAAACTTTTCCGCAAAATGAAAAAAAAAAAAATTCTAATACATTGAATATTATTTTTCTAAAATAATCTTCGTATGTAAACAAAATATTCCTCTGAAAATCTTATTGAAAACGAAAAACTCATGAAATGAAACTTAGAAGAAAATATTATCCAGTATTAGTGGCGAAACGATAAAACTTAAACTAATATAGTAAAATGTTGTACGAAAATTTCAAACGTTACATTCAACTCAGAAAATTTCATAAACTTAAGATGAAAAAAATATATATTTACTAATAACAATGCAAAATTTTGAAAAATAAATGCGAAAAAAAAAATAATAATAACTCTCCAAGTCTGAAAGACTAAAGGCAATTTTCCTGAAACTAAACTTAACGAGAAATGTAAAACTTCATGATACAAAACGAATATTTATGATATAAAACTTGGAAAAAATAGTAAAGTATTAATGATGGAATGATCGAACTATTATTCCTCCCGTTAAAGTTTTGTGTTTATTTCATTAAATGATTCACTTGATTGGATTGTTACTTAGGAGTCATAAATAATTTACACAACTCCATTGAAACATAGAAGTCGGAAAATATTTGAAGTTGGGCATTTTGTAGAAATAATGTAACTCGATAGAGAGGAATTCGCTTAGTGGAGAAATTAATTAAATTATCAGACTATGGGATGATAGCATATTAGCTAAAAATTCAAAGTTGTGATAACTATGTCTAAAGTGATGTAGGAGCCGGGGGAAAAAGTAGAATGCCTCAAATGATATAGATTATTCATAACTAATACTCGAAATCTGAAAATAATAGTTTGTCATTAATTTAGTTCTGATTAATTGTTCTTTATATGTGATTGAAGTTGATTTCATCTTATCGATGCCATGCAAATTTGCAATAAGATTTTCAATGTAAGATCGAGTTTGATTATAGTGCATTGCTATCACTTGCGAGTCGAAGTTAAACATGTTGACATTCGCTGAAAGCTAAATTTTTTTGGAAAAACAACTCAACACATCTCTGAAATGGTGCTTCAAGTTCATTGGTTCTTTCACCTGACTCATTTTGCATTTTTATTGGTCGATTTTTCATCTTTTGTTCAGCATATTCTTCGAAAGTATAAATTCAGTGTGATCACCATGAAAGCACAGTATGTGGTTTTGCAGTCGTTTCGATTGTGTCGCGTGGTTTTCTCTGCAGAAGTTAACTTGTACTGAAAAACTTGTTCAGACAGTTGAAAATTTGTTTATACAATTCTTGAAATCTTTATGATGGAAAATCTGAGTGACAATTTAAATGTTGATGAAGAGGTTTGCAAAGATATTTTGACACCCTATGTAAGTATTTATTTTTTGAGAATTTTTTTATATATTGTGATTCCTTTGTTGTAACATAGTAGAAAGGAAAGGAAATATTTCATGATTTTCCTATTTAAAGAGTTTGAGTGTTCATTTTATGACCATGATTGGGATATTCATTTTATGTAAATTGGTAAATATTAATGTATGATATGTTTTACTTGTAGATATGTGATTGGTTGAAATTTTAACTTAATGAAATTTTTAATTGTTAAGAATGAATGCATGTGTGTATGTGCTTTTTAATAAGTTTTTTTAACAGAGAGTGTCGCTTTGAATTTGAGAGTGTTTGATGACTTGTGATGGTTTCTAAAAGATTTTTTTTCTCTTCCAGGTATGTGCCATATGTAATATGGTGTTCACTCACAAGAAAAGTTTAGTAAGGCATCAAAAAATGCACTCTGGAGTAAAGATGTTTAGTTGCGATCAGTGTAGTGCATCATTCATGCGGAGATATAGACTAAAGGATCATCTAAAGATACATTCTGGTGAGATTCTCAATAGTTGTGAAAAGTGTGGACAGACCTTTAGTTCGAAGAAATTGATGAATCTGCATGTTAAGGAGCATGGATCAACTTTTAAATGTGAAGAATGTGGAAAGTCGTTCATGTGGAAATCAACCTTGAATCGTCATTTGAAGAGTCATAATTTCAATGCTTTCTTTGAATGTTCGCAATGCAATAAGAAGTTTAAGTGCGAGGATACTTTGAAAAGACATGCCCAGATGCATGGAAGATATATGTGTGAGCATTGTGAAGAAAAGTTTGACAGAAAATTTGCCTTGAATCGACATTTGAAGAGTCATAATTCCATTGCTTTCTTTGAATGTTTGCAATGCAATAAGAAGTTTACTCGTGAGGAAAGCTTGAAGAATCATGTTCCGACACATGAGAGATATACATGTGACCACTGCGAAGAAAAGTTTGGTAGAAAAGCTTCCCTTTTTCACCATATTCGTGTTATGCATAGTGATATGAAGCAATCATCTGTAAAAACACAAGTGCCGAAGAGAGTGAAACCTACTCGACAAACTGCATTCGGAGTTTTTGCATGTGAATTTGTAACACCAAGTCCTCAAAATTCACAAGATTTAAAAATGTGCTTCAATGAGCTTAGATCACAAATTATTCAAATATTGGAAGATGAAATAGATGAAAAACGTGCTATAAAATGGCGTATAGTAATGAAGACGGAGATGACTCGTTATTCAGGAGATTATGATGATGATAAAGATGATCAGACTATCACTTATTTTGGAAGTGTGATGCAGGTAGAGTTGATTAAAGAATTTATTTCAGACCATGTGAATGATGCATTCATACAAATCGAAAATGCTTTGGAAGATTTTATACAGCTTGGTTCTGGGTGGGTACTTGAACGCATTATGAGTGTAGAAGTACAGACTGCAAAGTATGCACCATTAGCTAAGTAGTAAATCATTACCTTCCAAAAATAAAGTATTAGGTCAAATGAAATATTTCAATCTTCAAATATGTGACTTTTATCGTTGAACACTATGAAACTGTTTTACAGTGTTGCATTGCAGAAGAAAAAAAAATGTTGTTTTATGTTTTGAAATCATTGTTTCATATCTTTCTATATGTCTCCTTGAAAGCAACTCTAGTAATGTTAATGTTTTTTTTTTTTGTGGTCTTGATGTAAGTTTTTGTAATAAAGTCTGCATGATTTTACATTTATTGTGCAATTTCGTTAGATTCATTCATAAAGTACAGAAAAATTCTTACACTGGAAATGATGAAATGACTGTGAAACAGATTCAGCCAAATTAATATTAAGAGTAAGTTCTAATGTTTTGTTCGTATGAGAATGATTAAATATTCAAACTGGTAAAAATATTTGGAACCATGGAGAAAGATAAATAAATTTTGAAAACTAGAAAACTTTGAATTCGAAAATTCTGTACAAATAATCAAATTCGATAAGGCGAAATAAATTACAATTGACTAATTACAAGTTTAATCATCAATTAAATTAGTAGACTTATTCAAAATTAGTTACTCGTTATAGCAGGGTCGGATGATCAAAAACATAAAAAAAATAATTTTCACTGACAAAATCTCATTTCGGGCAGAAAAACAATTGAAGTTCTAAGAAACAATTAAATTCGCTGAAAAATTATCAAAGTTCCAAATCAGTCACTGTAAAATTCGAGTTACCTCAGCTGGTGGAAATAAATTAAAAGAATTAGTTGATTAAAGAAATGAAGTGATTAAAGAAATGAAATAAGTAAAGAAATTTAATCATTGAAGAAAATTAAGTAATTAAATAGATCAAAAACCTAAAAAAAAATAATTTTCACTGGCAAAATCTGATTTCGGTCAGAAAAACAATTGAAGTTCTAAGAAACAATTAAATTCGTTGAAAAATTATCAAAGTTCCAAATCAATCACTGTAAAATTCAAGTTAGCCCAGCTGTTGGAAATAAAGTGATTAAAGAAATGAAGTGGTTAAAGAAATGAAATAATTAAAGAATTAAATACGCCGGGTTAGTGGGCTCGCTCCCATAACAAAAATTATTTCAATTGACTTGAAAAAAATCGAGTCCTGAAAAATAATAGAACTAACTCACTACTCTGATGGAAACTATTACTGAAAACAAAGAGAATAATTAAATTTTTCTAATGATGGAATTAATTAACTTTGGTAAGCTACTAATTAAATTAGCATGCAAATTAACATTATCGGGTAATCAACAGAGCATTCTATCTGAGAGAGAAGTGATTTTAAAATTAGGGTAAGCTTGACAAAATGAGCAATGTGACGTCACTTTTATGTGACCAATTAAAATGTTTGAAAACTTGAATCGTCTTATTAGACTCTCTGCACATGCGCGAACTGATAAGACAAAGGTCGCTTGTGGTCAGGGTGTGATGATTAAGTGTCACGTGGTCATCAGTTATCAGTAATGATTCACTTATCTTTCTGATTACACGCCATTTGAGTGTTCGACTTCTATGTGAAGGGATGGATTTTGTGGATGGAGAAGGTACCCAGGGAAAAAGGAAAGCTTGCCGAGACATCTTGCCTGAAATCGGGATATTTAGGAGTTGACATCGTATCAAGCTGGCGGAAAAGTTGCGAAAAATAGCGTGAGTGGAGTTACGTTAATTCGAGTTGTAAAAGTAAAAAATAACTCAATTAATGTGATTCCATTTATTGCTTGATTATCTACCATGGGATTTGTTTCCTGCGGAGTTTCACCATTGTGATTCACACAACAGAAGGTAAGTTTCTTGTTTCATTTCAATTGATTGCATGCAGAATAATTCGTATAGTTAATTTTTTTTATCAAGTGTTGTGTGAGTTAAAGTGTTTTATAAGTTTCATTGGGTGAAATGATAGTGAATGTAAAAAAATTTGTGTGTTCGAATGTATAAACCAATGTTAACTTGAGTGTATCGAATTGATTTTAAATTTTGACGTTGGAGAATAAATTTCGATTTTTAATTTAAACATGGGGGAATTTTTAACTTTTGATTTTGACGTTGCAAAAAAAAAAAGTTTTTGATTTTTAATCTTGACATTGTAAAAATTTTAATTTTCAACTTCGACATTGTGAAAAATTTGATTTTGATTTTTAATGTATTAACGACCGAGTAATCTCTTATTGGCAGAGTATGATTATTTTTCACTTAATGGTTGAAATTTTTGACTTGTTGACTTGATGTTTGAAATTTTATTTAACAGTTGAGTCTTAATGAATGGATGCATGTGTGTTTGAATGATATTGAAGGGGTTTGTATGAATGTTTGAGGTTTCACATGAAAGTCGAGGGTTGAGTATAATCGGATAAAAGTAGTAAAAATCAATGTGTGGTCTATTGTGTGTGAGTAATTGACAGTCTTGTATGTAATGATTATTTGTATCAATGTGTTCATTAATGTCGGAAATAAGAAGTCGTGTTGGTCGAGTTTGTTTTGGGATTGAAGTGGGGTCGAGGTAATTAAGTCATAGTAGATTAGATGAAAAATTTTGAAGTAGCGAAAAAGTTTAAAAATTAAGTTGTAAAAGCAGGGACATAGTTAAAAAACAGTAAAATTCGTGAAAAAACATGCAATGTCCTGAACTTTATAAAAATAATCAAATTCGGAAGTGTGGGCTTTTTTAAATTTGACTAATTACTAATTAAAATGGGATGGCAATTAAAAAGTCATTCATTATAGCGATCAACACCATAAAAAATTAATTTTCACTGAAAAAATTCTATTTCGGTTTGAAAAAATGATCCAAGTTGGAAAAAAAAAATAATTAAATTTGCGAAGCGTTCGACAAAGTTCTAAAAATGATATTGTAAAAGTATGGGGAAACTTAAAAACAGTAAAATTCGTGAAAAAACATGCAAAGTCGGGAATTCCTAAATAAAATTCTCATTCGATTGTGTGAAATTAATTAAATTCGACTAATTCCTAATTAAATAAATTAGCAGGTTAATAAAAAATAGTTAATCAGTACATTGGGTCGGATTATCATAAACATTAAAAAAAAAATTAATTTTCATTGACAAAGTCCGATTTCGGCTTGAAAAAAAATTAAGTTCGAAGAAATAATTAAATTTGAAAAAAAATAAATTTCCATCAACAGATGGCAGCATCATCGTTCTTTAAAATAAAAAATTATATTGAAATAGGTTACAAAAACTAAGTTGCAAAAATTAGACAAAGTTCGAATTACAAAATAAATTAGCATGCAAATTAACATCATCAGATAATCAACAGACGGCGATACAATCTTCAATTATATTGTGATCACAATTAGCGTTAAAGGGTATGAGAGACCATAGCCTAGTTGGTTTGCGTGTTTGTTTGATAAGCGAGAGGAAAATTTTGGTTCGAGTTCGAACCCCGCTTCGGGAAATTGACAAAGTCCGAAAATAAAAAAATAAGAATTAAATTTGTTCACTCAATAGATGGCAGCCACGAGCACCTAAAATAAAATTAAGTTCCTGAAATTCGCGGGAAATATTCAGAAATTTGCGGGAAAAACCCTTGTAACCTTTCACGAAAATAATTCAAAGTCCTAAAATTCGCGGGAAAATATTCAAAATTCACGCGAAAACCCTCGCGGCGGCCCTGGGGAGGCGGTGGGAGGTGGCTGTGAGAGGCGGCTGTGGGAGGTGGCTCTGGGAGGAGGCTGTGGGAGGCACCCAGCACCCAGGAGGTGGCTCCAGCCTCACAGCCTCCTCCTGCAGGTGAACTGTCCTTTTCTCCCTACTCTGGTAGAGATGCAAAGAGTGGAAAAAACCCAGTTTATTCCCGGGAAAAAAACGGGTTTTTTGGGAAATGAATTTTGAAAATTCCCGGTAGTTTTGAGAATTTTCAAAGTGTTAAAAAATTCTGCTTTTAAAATTTTTAATTATTACCCTAATTAGATACATTCAAAAGATATTTCCTATAGTTATGTTTTGCAGTATATGGAATTGCTTATCAGAAAATTATTTCAAAATAATAAGTGAAAGAGGCCATCCTATCTTGAGTTTGTTTTGTCACGGGGTATAATTTCAAATTTCAAATTGAGATTGCTTCTACGCGTGTTAATTGATGTTTTTTTTTTTTTTTTAAATAAAATGTTTAGTATTTAATGAAACTAACATAACTTTTTTTTAGATAACTAACACAAAAGTTTTTTCAATGTTTTTTTCAGTATATTTTTTTTCTCTCTCTTTTTTAAGAGCTCCAAAGGTAGTGACACTTAATAACAGTACTGTTTTGAAAGTTGTTGCATTTTTAACTCAAATAATGACGAAGTCTTTATATTTTACTCATACATTAGGTATATAACAACTATGTAGAAAATTACTACGTTTGTTTACAGTCAAAATTCCCAATGCTCCTCAAAATTCCAGGTTTATTCCCCGAAATTCCCGGGTTTTTTCCCAGCTCTCAAAAACTACGGGTTTTTTGCATCTCTATCTGCTGGACATCATGGACGAGCATGCGCAGTTCAACCGATTAGTCAGGAGCTTCGGCGAAAATCGCTTTATGTGTTTGTTAGAAGACACTTATGAAAACTTTTTCTTTTCTTTCTTCCTTTTTTAAAGGGGTAGTGGAAGCTCCCCCCATCCACTGTTTCCCTTGTTATTATTTATTATATTTTTTTACTTCTCTTAAATAAAGGACTTCGAAATTACTTATTTTGCTATTATGTGGAAAAATGAAGCAACAACATATACTTTTGTAAGTGAAACAGAATTTTCACCTTGTTGAAAATATTTTTTTAATATTTTATAATTATTTTTTCAAGTCAAGCTCAAGTAACGTTTGCTGTCAAATTATAGGTTTATTTTTAAAAACACATAATGCATATGGGATGTTTTAAGCAGCTTTATTTATTTGGTATTCAAAATTTTTCATTCAGCTTCCCCTAGAGATGCAAAAGGGTGGAAAAAAACCCAGTTTATTTCCGGGAAAAAAACGGTTTTTTGGGAAGGGAATTTTGAAAATTCCCGGGAGTTTTGGGAATTTTTAAAGTGTTAAGAAGTAAGTTTTGAAATTTGTGTTTATTGCCCTAATTAGATACATTCAAAAGATAGTTCCAATAGTTATGTTTTGCAGTATATGGAATTCCTTATCAGAAAAATATTTAAAAATAATAAGTTAAAGAGGCCACCCAAGCTTGAGTTTGTTATTATAATTTCAAATTGAGATGGTTTGTTGAATTTGCTTTCTAAAAGTGCAACTAACTGCTTATCTCTTGCAATCATTGCTTCTCCACGTGTTAATTGATGTTTTTTTTAAAATAAAATGCTTTGTATTTTATGTAACTAACATAACTTTTTTTAGATAACTAACATAAAAGTTTTTTCAATGTATGTCAGATATTTAACCTCCTTTAAAACATCACGTTATTTACTTTGTTCGAATAGACAGGGTTGTCTGAGTGGTTTTTATCAAATAATTTTTTTTTCCAGCATTATTTTTTTTTCTCTATCTCTCTTTTTAAGAGCTCCAAAGGCAGTGACACTTAATAACAGTACAGTTATGAAAGTTGTTGCATTTCTAAATCAAATAATGACGAAGTCTTTATTTTTCACTCACGTATTAGGCATAACAGTTATGTAAAAATTTACTATGTTTGTTTACATTCAAAATTCCCAATGTTCCCCAAAATTCCGGGTTTATTCCCCAAAATTCCCGGGTTTTTTCCCGACTCTCAAAAACTACGGGTTTTTTGCATCTCTAGCTTCACCATAAGAAATGATTTGTAAATTTTAAATTTTTATTTTGTTTCCTTTGAAGAATTTATTTTGATGATTAAGTTTTCTAACCATTAAATACAAATTGAATCGTTCAAATTTTAATTTGTTTTTATGTAACTGTGAAAGACCGAAATTGGCGAATGTCAACATTTACCAAATTTCTGCATTTGACAGTAACATAAAAAACATATTCACTGTTTAATGCGAACAACTGGTCCCCTTTAAAATATTGCTCCGCACGTCACTGGTCAGAGCCATCATTGGGAAAGCTCAAATGCCCGAGTAGTGGCCTGAGTCACTCGGGTTTCAGAACAAACAGCCCAGGAAATTTAGCTGGGCAGATGGGTCACGTGTTTGGGCGTTTCGCAAAGGATAATGCTCATTGGCTGAAATTTATTGCTCTGGGGGGAGGGGGGGGCTTGGATTTCCGAAGAGCTAAAACAAAATCTTGAAAATACACTCACAATGTCAAAAATACGTACGCAGTTTTCTGTGATGAATCTGAAAGGATATTTCCGTGAGAATCGGCTAATGCAGGTACAATCCTGACACATAAGCGAGATTGATGAAATGCTTCACTTGCTGTAATATATGTTTCATCGTAAATTTCTTCATTTAAAATAACATATTTCTCATTAAATTCGCCAAGCCATTTCGACCCCACGCTCAACCATGACGGTCCTTGTCGCCAAAATTAAGAATGGTATCATTTTCCGCCAAAATGTAGGAGCAAATGCAGGTTTGTTCCTTCATTGACCGGCTTACTCTGCTGTTCTGGCCGTCATGTTGTTTTGTTCCGAATAGCCCAAGAGGCGTTCAGAGTAGCAGCTTTTTGGGCCATGCCCGAAGTAATTTTATGACATCACGGCTGGGACACTCGGGCCAGTACTCTGAACGCAGCCAAATGTTATGGGTGCGTGTCAAAGATTTCTTTGCTATTGAAAATACTACTACCTCCCATCAAACTCGGAGAGTAAAGAAATTGTAACAATGAAATATACTTTTCACGCCAAGAGAAAGGAGATAGAAACAACAGTGTGAACTTGTGTGTTGCAACCAGTGGTCGGAAGTAGCTCGCTACAAGTAGCGAAACTACTGTAGTAGCTACATTTTTTAGTAGTTTGTAGTGTAGCGCACTACTTTTTAAAAAAAGTAGAGTAGTGAGTAGCGCGATACAAAAAAATAGTAGTTAGTAGCGATTTCTGAAAACTACTTTTAAATTAAAAAAATAAATAAATAAATGAACAAAATTTAAAAAAAAAGAGAACGAAGGAAAAAACCAAGGTTTTTCTTGTGGCGAATATTCGTAAAAATTGTAAAAAGGAACAAAAAGGAAAAGTAACAAATAAATTCAAAGACAATTCCTATTTTTATTCCATATTTGAATAAGGTAATTTTTTAATCTAAACCACTTTTCGAATTTTTTCGGTCGATCCTCAAACGGTGTATTCTTGTTATTTATTTATTTTTTAAAAAGTAGCGAAGTAGCAACTACATTTCAAAAGTAGTGTAGCTCGCTACATTAAAAGAAAAGTAGTTGTAGCAGTAGTTAACTACATTTATAAGAAAGTAGTTGTAGTTGTAGTTCGCTACGAAAAATATGTAGTTTTTCCAACCACTGGTTGCAACAATGCGGGACCAAACAAGCAATCGTCACTTTTCAGAAGCCGAATAGTGCGGCATTTGACTAAAGCTCGTTGAAAAACCGTAATTTTTCACCTCTCGAGGGGATTACAGGGTGGTTATAAATTAACGTGAGGTGTTTGGAGCCCTCTAGCGCGTGAAGTGCTGAGGGAAACATTGCCAAATTTTATGGGCCATATTAGACCATGGGATTTCGATTTCTGAAAGAAAAAAAATAGTTTAAAAAATCGCCACCAGGGTAAATTTTGGCGCTGCAAAGGTGCATTTCTCTGATTGTCGAAGAATTAAATGCTACTGACAAAATATCGGGGTTGCCACAGGATACTTAAATGCTGCTTTTTGCTACTTTTTTGGACACAAGGCGACTTTAGCTACTTTCTTATGCAAAAACAGGCCAAAAAGCTACTTTTTTTCACTGAATCTGCTTTTTTGGAGACTTTTTCCTCCTGACGTAAGTTTTCTTTTGAAACACCTGGAGATTTTCTTTCACCCATGGTTTTAAGTAATTTCCATTTCAAGAATAAAACCTTTCCTAAATAGACGTTATGGGCTGCACCGATCCACTGCATCTAATCAACAAGTTGGGCGTGGCTTAAGTGATGCAAAAACGAAAGTCAATCTTGTATGGAACTGATTTGTATACTTCGTACATTACTGGTATCTACGCTTTTCCAGAAGCTGAAACCTTATACAGTGCGATGCAAAAAAGTAGACAAAATGTAAATCTATCTATATCTATAAAAATGAGTGTATGTATATATATATACTTGTTCTCTATACAAATCCACAGTTTGCGTCAGATTTTCATCAAACTTGATACAGAGGTTCCTTGATGCCCTAGAATTCTCATAGGCGGGGTCTTGAAATTTTAAAAAATCTAAAAAGCTCAAATTTAAATTTTTTGTCAAAAAATGACCCTTTTATTGGAATCTAGCCTATTTATATTGTAATCGAGATAGGCCTTTTAGCATTCAAATTGATGAAATTTAAGATTTTTAAATATTAGTATTTTCCAACAATGATTACGATTAAAGTAATGAATTTTCAATTTAAGGCTCACCTATTTCCTTTTAGCATTGAAATAAGTAAAAAACAATCATAATTCATGTGGACTTTATAAAAAGAGCCACGGATTTGAATTTCAAATTTGCAATGCGACTACAGTTGCGTCTGTAATGGAGATAAGCCTTCAGAACGAGAAACAGATTTATTTCTGAGTTATAATAATTTTTACTTTGTAGGTGGGAACAGTTAATAGAGAAAAGTTAATATTTTAAATTTGGCGGGTGAAATTGATGCAATTTTTTCACTTCCATGTGCATATATTTCATGCCAGTGGACGCGGCAAAGCACAGACAACATTTATCTTTCATTTTCACCTTTTGATAAGACTATTTTTCTGTAAACGTTTAACTTTCTGTAATATTTTAGTTTTTTTCAAAGTTTGTACCTAAGAGACTGATTGATGCAAATTACTTTATACCCATATGAATAGAACTCTTTCAAACTTATTTTCCCTGAATGCTATGTTGTATTAATAAGCACCCGGGCAACGCCGGGTATTAAGCTAGTATATATATAAAAATGAGTGTATGTATACTTGTTCTCTATACAAATCCACAGTTTGCGTCAGATTTTCATCAAACTTGACACAGAGGTTCCTTGATGCCCTAGAATTCTCATAGGCGGGGTCTTGAAATTTTAAAAAATCTAAAAAGCTCAAATTCAAGTTTTTTGTCAAAAAATGACCCTTTTATATAGGAATCTAGCCTATTATTCGGCCTATATTTTTAATCGACATGAGCCTTTAGGTTACAAATTGATAAAATTTATGGTATTTAAATATTAGCATTTTTCCAACAAAGATTAAAATTAAAACAATGAATTTTCATTTCAAGGCTCACCTATTTCATTTTAGCATGAAATAAGTCAAAAACAATTAAACTGCTTTTTTTTTTCTTTTCGACTGATAGAGATAAACCTTTAAAGCGAGAAAGTAATTTATTTCTGATTTATCAACCTTTCTACCTCGAGGCTCGGAAACAACGATTAAGAAAAACATAATTTTTTGAATTGTAAGTATATTTAGCTACCACTCTGCAAAAATGCCTCCAAAGAAACGGAAAGCAATAGGACAAGTTCATCCTAAGGCAAAAAAACGGCTGAAAAACGTGAAAATGAGAGTCCTGAGGAGAGAAATCGAAGACTAGCGACAGTGCACATTAGAGATATGACGGCTAGAGCATTAGAAAGCAATGAGCAGCGTGAGTATCATCTAAGAGATCTGAGAGATAGAGCAACTAGATCAAGACAATCGGAGACAGTGAGTCAGCGTCAGTTTCGTTTAAAAGAACAACAAGAGAGAACTACTACATCAAAATTTATTTATTCTTGCGCCTGAAGGTGAAACTAAGAACGTTGTTTATGAACAAGTTTTGCGTTAAATTTTTATTAGAATTTTTTGAGAAGCTAAAGTTTTATATTAATACGCACCCGGGCAACGCCGGGCATAAAGCTAGTATATGAATAAAAATAAAACTATTCAGCGAAATGCTTTCAAATTTCTGCTGCAGGTAGACAATATTGTCCCAAATACGTGTCTGGAGTTTTTTAAAAAATAACCGAAACAAAAATCGGAAATTACAAAAAACATTTTTTTTTGCTTTTTTTGCTGTTGCAAAAGTTTAGACAAAAGTCAGATTTTATGCAAAGGTAATTGTTGGAGGAAGGGTGGGACTTTTTGCTTCGAATATAAGGTGCAGAGATTGCTGAATGAATAATCAAATTTCCATATCTCTGTAGTTCTCGTGTAAATAAGAAGAGAAAGTTTGGAAGCCGAAATTTGGAAATGAATCCACTTTGCTAGTTTTTCGTCTTTTAAATTGGCCCTAGTATGATAGTACATTGTTTCTTACTTCGTGGGGAGCAAATTCAGACTTGTGTATTGATCAAAAGGCCAAGAAAAATTATATTTCTTAAGGATGAAGGAATTGTAAAAACGGCTCAAACTGGCGATTCGCCCCTTAATTCTACAAAACTTCTACTTGGGTTAAAAACAACATGTGACAGCTAAGTAGATGAACACCTGAATCGGGATGCCCCCCCCCCCAAAAAAAAAAGAGAATTATGCTTGAGCCTCTTCGGAAACTGTCCCAAATAAGCCAGATTTTAATGGTAAAAGCAGTACAGCTTATGCTCATCAAATCTTTTCTCTAGTCAAGTTATTAGAATTATAATCCATCTAAGCCACCCAAATTTTATAATTTCTATCAGAGGAAGTAACATTCATTTTTAGTCGCATATAGTCTCATGGTAATAGTGAAGTAGAGAGGGGGTTTTCAATGTCCAGGATAGCTCTATCGGAATCCTCTATCTTTGATGTCGGAACGTATATTGAATGGCAGGCTAAAAATAAGATGCTCTGAAGCGCTATTCTACAGTTGCACAATTCCAAATTGATAAGGAACTTTTAAATTTAGCTTATGGTGCATGCAAATCATACCAGTTCTACCTTGAAGACCAGAAGGAAGAGCAATTGAGATTAAAAAAAGAAAATAAAGAAAAGTTGAAACAAAGAAAAATAGAAAAAGAAAAGCTGTCAAGTTTGAAGGGATCTGTTAAAAAGATAGAAGAAAAAGTCAAACTAGTAAATAGAGAGAGAAAGGATACTCAAAAACCAGCTGATGTACTTTTTAAATAGGCAAACCAGAGGATAAAATCATATATTGAAGCAAAAGACATTGAAAGTATTAGAATAGCTCAGCAATATAAAGCTGAGGAATAGGGAAAGAGAGCATGAAGATGAAGAAAATAAATTAAATTGCTTGATGAACAAAAGGAAAACTACTTTGATAGAATTATTCTTCTGTAAAAAACCAAAAACATAGATTTTCGGAGTAATTTTTCTGTATTTATATGAGTATATTATTATTATTATTTTTTCAATGGGGCAGCAGTTTTGTAAAGTAAGTAACATCAATTGTACTCTTTTGTTGTTTTTTTTCCTCATTTGTACCTTTAATCTAATGCATTAGTTCAAAATATGTCTATTTTCTGAACTTGTTTTAAAGCATTACTCATGAGTCAATTTAGCTTGTCACATGTTTCTATTCAGCTTCTTTGCACCTTTTTTTTTTCATGGCTACTTTTTTTGCAACTTTTTTTTTATTTTGAAAGCAACTTTTTTACTATTTTTAGGCGACTTTTGCTACTTTTTTGTGAGATTTTTCCTGTGGCAACCCTGAGCATCAATTTTATTTGCACAAATGGCTTTTTTTATCACAAATGTAGTTCAATGCGATCACCATTGTGAACTTACAACGAACTGGATACAATGCACAACATTTTGCACAGAAGCTCCTAACATATCAGAATTGATTTCTCTGACTTTTGATGTTACAATATCTTTTAAACTTGCTATATCAGAAACATGTCTTTGATACACAACACTTTTCAGCTATCCATAGCCAAAAATCAAATGGATTGGGGTCGGGCGACCTTGGGGGGACATACCGGAAATTCAACGGCGATCATATTAAACCTCATTTGCAAATAACATTCATTTCTACTTGGCGAAATCGCTTTGTACTACAGAGTTTTTTCAAATTTAATTTGCGACATTCAGAGTAATACTCTTACAGAGCCAAATTTTTCCCCTAGTGGCTGTTTTTAGGCTATTTTTTTATCTCAGAAATCAAAATCCCATGGTCTAATATGATGAGGGCCCATGAAATGTGACAAGGGGGGCCACGTGGGCTAGAGGTAGAGTACTCTCCTCGTAAGCAAGTGGTCGCGGGTTCGAATCCCGCCTTGTCCATGGATGTTATTTCAGCCTCTCTGTGCCGTAAATCTGTCCTGTGCTTGTCAGGAGGCAAAGCGCATAGTACGCAGCCCTCATGTATGTTGAAGCTGATGGCTTCTGGAAAAAAAAGAAAGAAATGTAACAATAGTTTGCTCAGTACTTCGCGCTCTAGAGGACTCCAAACACCTCACGTTAATTTATAACTACCCTGTATTTTACTTACTATTGGCAGGCAACCCTTTTTTGCACTTTAATTCAAATGCAGTGCTTTGTTTCGCCGCTCTTATCTGTTTTACACCGTCACCTCCACTAGAGACGCGATTTCGCAGTTGGCACTAGGGTTCTGTCAAAGGCAGAAGAAACGGAATTCTAGGGGTAATGACAGAAGATAATTGGGAATCTGGAGCTATAGTCAATTTTTTGTCAATAGTTACCCTTTACTCTCTGTCTCTTTATGGTAACTCAGTTTTTGTTTACGTTTGCAAAGGAAAAATAGCTGTCGCGCATGCATGGGAGCCAACACAAAGAGAGAGATCGCCTGATTCACAATTTTGAAATCGTCCCCACTTGGCACGTTTTCAAAACTCTTGCTCAGTTCTCTCACAGTTTTTATATTGTGTGCTGAGCTTTTTGCACTGATGAAGAGGCTCCATTGCAGCCTTGAAATGGCCATGTGCAGTACTATATACCAAATTTGTGCTTTATTCACGTTGGTTTTTAACTTCAATTTTGATATGTATTGCAAAAATATTTTTTCAAATTGCTCGTGAACATAGAACTTGACAATTGTCAACAGGCTGTAAAAATTCGACAACTACAGAAACCGAGCTGGAATAGTTAGGGTAAGAGCTTGGTATTAACGACTGATGACCCAAGTGCTTCTTTAAATGCTGATTTTTATGTGGGAACTTAACATAATTAATAATAATGGGTTATATCAGTGGTTTCTCAACCTTTTTACGGCTAACGCCCCTTTTACGAGTGAAATTTTTTTCCAACGCCCCCCTTTATATTAAAGGTGAGGGGATGTGCGAAATGAGGTTTAAAGTTTAAAATAATTTCCTTCCAGAACTTTACAAAACGGTTAAACAAGATATATTTATCCTCATTAGTTATTATTGGAATTAAAATGACGAATTTAGAAATAAAAAACCAATCTAGGATTAAAATATTTAATTTTTAAAAGAATAATGACAAAATAAAATGAAATAAAATAGAAATTACGAGCAAAAAAAAATTTACTCAAAAAATGAAGGAAACAATTAGCTGCAACAAAAATAAACAAGCAAAGCATTCTTTTTCTCATTCAAAATATGAAAGGAGCATTCAGAAATATACTCGTATGTTAGTGAGATATTTGTTCTTGGTGGTTTAAAGCCCGTTTCCTCACGGTCGGTTTAATATTTTTTTAAGGTGAAGACGCAAGTCTCCTCTTGGGACGATTTGAAGTCGATTTCTCTGTTTTGTAACGAGGTCGGTGACAACACTGAATCCTCATTAGACGAGGTAGGAAGAAAGGAAAACGGTTAAAAAAAATTTGGCGATAGCTCACAGTCAAGGGTAACGGCTACTAATGTCTTCTAGCGACCAAAATCATGTAAGATTGTTAACATTCTGGAAACCAGCTTTTCAAGTTTCAATGGTTGAAAGTTCCACCAACTTTTACTGATACTGAGCATCTGCTGTCTCCATATTTTCAAAAATGTTCATGACCCATTGAAGAACATTCAGACACAAAAATATCCTCAAAACGCTCCGAGAAGTCTTTGTGCAAAGACTGAAAATGGTGGCAAAAACGTGAGCATCATTGAAGGAGATTTCACTAAAAAGAAACCATCGAAGTAAATAAATGAAGTAAGCAAAAGCAAAAGTTAAAATACTGAGGTCAAACAAAACCGTTTAACTGAGCGGGCACTCTACGCATTGCAAATACAATTGCCAGGTAAAAATTTAAGAAAATAACCAAACTGAGGAAAATAGCCAAATTGCACGAATGCCCCGGACCATTGAGATATTTTGGATATCTTTAGGGTAGACTTACTTTCTCAAAGGTACTAAGCTAACTTATGAGAACATGGTAAAAGAAAATTAAGAAAGTTAAAAAACAAAATTGATAACGTTAAATGTTCTGCCTAAAAACGCTATTTGTGGAAGACACTCGAATGCAATTGTGATTCGTTTTCGCAGTATTTTAAAACCCCCATTAAATTTCGGCAATAGACATTGAAATCTAGTATGGGTCATTTTTACCATATGTTTACATTTCAGAATTTTTAAGTATTTTTTTTAACTTGCTAGTTTCTCTTAGAATCACTAACAGATGTTTTGTCATATATTTTAGGTGCGTGAAAAAGTAATTGGTTGTACACTTTGATGCATAATTAAGTATTCAAATGCTGTTGTAAAACTTGAAGTTGCAAATAAAATTGTCTCCCGTTACCATACAAAATCAATATGAAAACTCACTTTTAAACTATATCACAGCGCCTAGAATCAACTTCATTTGAAATTATTTGCGTCACTGAAGCTTAAAACGATATTTGTGATTATTAAAATATTGATCAAAAACAGTATGGTAACGGACTTGACATTTGGTAACGGATTTAACCAGTAACGGACTTAACATTTCAGCCAAAATGTCAAATTATGGCTAGGTTGTCGAATTTAAAAATTGAACAACAATATGCATTTTCTTGGAGTTGTATAATAAACAATATTTCGGGGTAAAAGTTGAGAAAAAGTAAAAATTAATATACTAAATCTTTGGTAACAGACTTGACAAAGAATAAAAATACGCACCTGGAAGAAATCTTATGCGAAACGCCACAGCAATACTTCTCGACTCAGGAAAACAAAATGGTTTGAAATAGTTACGTCACTAGTTTGTTAAGTTAACTGAATACGTGTTACCATCTTTTGACTGCAACAAATACCTTTTTTAGATAAAATAACCTTAGGGTAACGGACTTGACATATATTCATACATTTCTTAATGAAAAAAAACACTATTGTCAATATTTATTATGAGTATCATATACTAATAGTCAATATATAAAACTAATTGATTGCTTAGACTTTTTTATACAATTAAGTATATAAAAAAATAGTTGAACTTGCGAAAATTGGAAATGGACAAGCGTTTTTGCCTTGATTCTCATTTTTAAAGACTTATATAAAAATAAATAAATACATTTCAATAATTTTTTGAGTGATAGAATTTTTTTGGGGATATTTCTTGCAGAAAATAATTGTTCGCATTGAATTTAAAATATAAGTTATGCTTCAAAATCGTCTTTTTAACCTCCGGACAGCAAATGTAAGCAAATTTTGAAAATGACCCGTATCCTCAACGGGGAATTGTTCATTCTGAAAACCAGTTTCGTTTCGCAACAATCAAAATAGACGACTGAAACTTAAGAGCTTAATTTGACCATTTTCACCTGCAGATGCAGAACGGTATTTTTACGCGTGTGATATTTACCAAAGGAAAATGCTTGATTATATTTTTTTACAGCTATTAGAAATTACATTGCTATCGTAAAAAGAATCAACAGTTCGGCCAAAAAATAACCAAACGATGGTGTGGCTAGCTAGCTATGTGTGATCTAAATTAGCCAAATTGGCTAATATTAGATAAAACCATGCAACCCTGATTGCAACTGCGACTTATTGTAACGGTTCTTCATTAGGTAAAGCTGGACCGCGGAGAGATGGCAGGCGTGACCTTGAAGTGGAAATGAACCGCTTTATTTTGTAACAGGTAGCATCAAAGAGATCACGCAGGAAGTAAAATTTTTTTTTGTAAGAGTTAGTAAAACATAACTTTAAACGCTGATTCTTCCTATTTCAAAATGAAAGAGGTCCGTTTCCACTTCAAGGTCATCCGCCATCTCTTCGTTGTCAAGCTATAACATTCTCACTCAAGATTATCGGACGAAAAAGATCACTAAAAAGTTAAACCGCTACAAAAGAGAGAGAGAGAGAGAGAGAGAGAGAGAGATCTTCCCACCGCCCACAGGGGGCGGTACCGCCCCCGTTGAGAACCACTGGGTTATAGTAGGACTTCCTGTTGCTTTTTTTTTGTAAAAACTCGTGATGTGGTTCCAAGATTTTGCTTTGACACGAAATAAATGTTTGATAGTGATGTCACTATGATCAATGATCATTCTGTTTGTGGTTCAAAGATAATCCAGGGTTATTTTTCAACTCATTGATAAACAAATATATGGCAAGGAAAATAATTGTTCTGAACTTACTATTTATTTTTATTATTATCATTTGTGATGGTTGCTTATAGAACTTTATTATCGCACTTTATACCTTAAGGAAACCTGTTTTTAGTCGTTTGAACGATTATAAATGGATTGAAACAAACTAATATTAACACAGATATTTAAATTTATTTATTTTTTATAGTTCACAAAAAATTCAACGTGGCCATATATTAATTTGCATTTGATTCTCTCAAGTATATATATACATTTAAATAGTTCAAGAGCTCACATATAAAAACAAACAGCACAACTTTATTGGCATATTTTAACAACTGGTAACATCTTTAGTGTATTTAAAAATACTTCGTAACTCATTGAACTGTGGAGGTTAAACACTCTTATATACAAACATCGAAGCGGAACAAAACGTGACGCTAAATGTTAGCTAATTTGTGGCTTGAATTGCACCTTGTAAGGAAGCAGGCAACGACTATGAAGTTGCTTGGAGAGAGCACCTAGGCATGAATTTTCACTAAATGTGTGGATTTGCAGATTCGAAATACTATATATACACAATTTCTGCACTATATATATATATATATATATATATATATATATATATATAAATTTGTTAATATTTTTCTTTTAAGTATTCGAAAAATACTGCACTCTTAAAATTTATAACTTTAATGCTTGTAGAAGTAGTTTTAATTCATGTTCGGAAATTATTAAGAAGTTGATTTTTTTTCCCTCAGCAGAGCACCGGGAAAGTAGATCATTTTACGAACATTTAAATATCCAAACGTGACAACTTATTGCTTCACTTGTGTATGGCCCGGTTTTAATATTTAATATTATGAAAGTATTTGAATTTTATGTTGTAAACTTAATGAATGAAAATATACAATTCAAGTGCTAGTGATACTATATTGAGTAAATTTAAAAGTTACTCTGACCTGCTTAAAATAAAGTAGATTTTATGAATATTTCAACGAACTTCAACAGAGTAACCTCAAATGGTATATGAAAACGTTAAAGGAAGGCTGCGCACTCAAAAATAAACCAAAATGGCAGTGTTTGACCGGAAAGTCTAATCTGAATTGTGTAACTTCCGTGCAGTACTTGATCAGAAGAGCGCCGCAAAACCAGCTGTACAGTTTTGTGTGAGAATTTGATAGCAGAAGATTTGACAAAGGACAACCGGTGAAAGGTACAATCACTATTATAGCTGATACATTCCGTAGATGAAAAAAAAAAAAAAAAAAAAAACACCACCAAAAGCGCTGGTGGTTTTTTTTATGGAATACTGAGAAAGTCATGATCTATCAGGCTTCCACCGATTCGGACGCTTGTTACTAGAACTGCTATCCATGAAGTACTGTAAATAATGAAGTTTTCGCACGGATTCGTCAATCAATGGGCTGAGCTGCGAAGCTCATTATTATATAAATTATAATATATTATTGTATAAATGGAAAGAATTTTGAGTACTTATTGTGAGATGGGATACCAAAATGCATTGATCAAACGCTTATAGCCTTTAGATGGTTTCCCACCACATACTCTTGTCTTGTCGAGTATGTGGTGGGAAAATTTTATTTGCCTTGTAGCTTTTTAGATGGAATTTTCTGTTTTTTTTATTGCTATGTGTTACTTCTGTTCGTTTTTGTCTGTTCAACCCCAAAACGTTCATACACACATCTTCGAATCAGCAGTCATTTGGTAAATCTGTTTTTGAATTTTCTATGGTGAAAAGATCGCTTACAGGATTGAAAAGTATTAGGAGTTTTTTTTTTTTTTCTTTTAATGTTTCGTGATAAGTGCTTGGGAAACTTAAGATCATATAAAGGAAAAAATTGTAATTTACTTCTTCTAAAAGGCCAGACGTTCTGAAAGAAAACGTTGCCTTCAAAGAAACATTGTCCACAGTAGTCCGAAACTATTCTTAAACTTTTATGAAATGTTTGCATCAGACTTGGAGTAATCGCCGATTACGTAATCGTAATCTGTGTAATCGATTACAATTTTTTGTAATCGTAATCATAATCATAATTTGGAAATTAGACTCTCGTAATCGTGTAATCGTAATTTTAATCAAGTATTTCTTGCGTAATCGTAATTGTAATCTAACTTTAAATAATCGTAATTTGGCCTTGTAATCGTGTAATCCAGACTTGCTGAAAGTGAAAGCTTCTAAGTTGCGTTTCTACAATGTTATGGGAAAAAGATAAGGGTTCTATTTGGGGTCGCGGGAAAAAGCACTCCAGGGAAGGAGCGTGTTCTTTGTCTTGGGGGGTCCCGGTTCAATGCAAGCTTTAGAAAGACAGCAAGCTGTTTCGTACTTGTTAAGAGAGTCATAAAGCGAGCCCTGACGTAAGTGCTTTGCAACCTCAGGCGCATATGACCAGACCGTCCCTCCTGATTTTTAGGGTGGGTCATCAATTTTCCCTTTCATCAGCTGTCAATGATAGCTTCAAACGAAGCTGTGCTACCCCGGACGAGAACAGTAGTATCAAATTACTAACACATACTTTTCGGCTTAACAGGACTCTATACTCAGGGCCCTCTAAACCCACTATTCCCCCAACCCTGCTCTAAACCAGTGTTTCCCAACCTTTTTGAGATCATCGCCCCCTTCAAGATGCTGATTGTCACCTATCGCGCCCCCTCCCCCTTTTCTTCCACGAAAAAAACCATAGGCGCAAGTGAACATCACGATATTATTAAAAATATAAATACGTAACTTTAATTTGAAGTAAAATGTACGCAAGAAAGCAATTATAACCAATGAATTTTAAACTAAAAATTTTAATGAATGAATAAAATACCTTTATTTTTTTTTCTTTCACAAAGCGAACTGATATAGCATTTGAAGGGTAACATTAAACTAAGATCATTGACGTACTTTTAAAAAAACAGAAATACATTTTTCAAGATTTTTTTTTTTCTTTTCTACCTTGGAATCTGGGGGAATTAAAATCATTGAAACCAAAAATTTGAAGGAAAATAAGTTGAAAATCTGAAAATTCATAAAATGGACAATGAATGACAAAATACCTAAGGTTCATCCGAGGTGCAAGGAGGAACCTCTTGAACTTTAATTTGTTTCTTTCTTAACTTGTGATTAATTGTTTGAACTTTGAGCAACCGGTTTCGTACATGTTTACAATTTCGGTTTTCGCTACCCTTTTATTACTACTGTTTTCTCTTCTAAATACCCATTGCCCCCTTATCGCCTCTTTGATGAGTTAAATCGCCCCTTTGGGGGGCGATTGCTCCAGGTTGGGAACCACTGCTCTTAACAGTTGCATGGTTTTTTATTTTTTCCCTTTTCTTTCATTAGCGAAAGAGGAGGAAATTGTGCAAAAGAAGAGGGAATTTGCAACTGTGCTTTAGTTATCATTTAATATATGTTTGCAATACAGCACTCTCATTTGCGATAACAGCACTCTGGTGACTTTTTTTTTAAATATTTTCACACATAATTTAATCTTAAGTTTATGCTTTACACTTCAATGCTGATATTATTTTTAATCATTAAATATGTTAAAGATGAAAAAATTGTGTATTTACAGATTTTTAAAACATTGCTTATGAGTAAGATTAAACGCCTATGATTTATTTTTAAGTATTACTTATATTTTTGTGGTTTGAATAATTTCAATATTTTTTATATTTATGTTCATTATTTTAATTTTATGGGTTTAGTGGCAATAATTACACTTCAGTATACTTTAAAAAATGTAACATAAAGTATTATTATAAAATGGTCATACACACACGCAAAATAAATAAATAAATCCTCAACTTAAGATTATACATTAGTTGCAATTGCAATCATCTTATAATATTAGTGGATCAAAAATCATAATTCTTAGCTATGACACTGTTGTCGTGAATGAGCATTATATATGTTATATACATTTTTTATTTAATACCCCCTGCAATGAAAAACACATTTTATGATTTGCACAACCCTTTGCAATCTTGCTCTCATTGAAACAAAAATTTTATCCATGCATTAGATATGAAAAATGTTAAATGTTATAAGAATATTATATTTGCGAATTTTATTATTCTAATACTGATTACATTAAGACAATTTATAAATTGCAAATTTATATTTTTCCTGATAATAATTTTTACCAAAATAAATAGTTGGTAATACATGAAAATATTATAAAATATTACAAAATTTATAAAAATATTACTCGCTGTGCAATATTGTATAATATTTTAAAGATGGTTTAAATTTTACATGTTTCGTTTTCCTTCCAACCAAACTACGAACCAAAACTTGACACCTCCCCCTTTCAAAACTTCTGGATCCTCCTCTGTATATGTATATTTCTCACAAATCTGTAATCGTGTAATCAAAATCGGCCGATAATAATCGTAATCGATTACATTTTTTTACGTAATCTAATCGTTGCTGTAATCGTAATAGCAATTTGGCAGAGGGCTGTAATCGTAATCGTAATTGTAATCTCCACTTTTTCACGCTCGTAATCATAATCGTAATCGATTACGTTTTCTCGTAATTGACTCCAAGCCTGGTTTGCATACTTGGTAAAGGGGCCCTTTATAGTCGCGCTATATTTAGTGGTGCTTTCTGTTTGTTTTACGGTACTTCTTTTCTTGTTCTCACTCCGACAGAAATTTTAGCTTAGTTCTTCATTGAATTCAATCCATGACAGTTAAGAAGTATTTGCTTTGAGAACAGAAGGTGATAACATTTCAAAATAAACATTTGAATAAAAAAAATTAATATTATTTGTTGGAACGGGTAAAATGATTGATTTTGCAACTATGGCTTCAATTATATCTGTGTTATAATTTAACTAGTACATTGTGCATGGCAGTTGATAGTTAAATAATGATCTAAGGTGGCACGTATGTCGCATGCCTGTACGCTTGGGTGCTTTTAGGACGTGTGCCTTTCGCTTCTCTACTAGAGGGAAAGGGGGGAGGCGGTTTATACAGCGTTGAAGTGTCTTTTCTATCTCTGAGCGTCGTACTTTCACGAAGTTTTGGTGCTGTTTCAATGTCTCTACCTGTTACATTTCGCACTGCTGCGGTTACACTCCTAAAAGGTCCTAACAAGTGGTCCGTCGACAAAGGAGGTTTCTCGTTTTTCATGATGGCCGGCGCTTTGCCCGGATCAGGCTTCTGTTCTTCCAGCTCTCCCGCGAACACGACGGGGACGCCGCTCCCGATGAAGTCTTTGTCTCCCAAGCTCATCTTGCCTTTCCTCTTCTTCCAGTAGAGAAAGTAGGCGACAATGGCAGCAATGACGAGCATGACGGCTATCACGATCGCTGGCACAATTGTCGTAATGTAGATGTCGTCATCCGTTGATGTCTTGAGGGTGGGTTCGAGCTCCTCGGGGGGAGGAGACGGTTGAGGGGTCGTGGTTGTTATGGTTACGAAAGTGGGTGGAACTCCTCCTAAGCACACACCGGTCGGCACGGCATCAGCGCTGATGACTCTGAATTCGGGTTCCATGATTTGGAGAAGTCCATTCGCAAGTGTACCATCATCGTTGATTATATATTTCACCAATTGGTCAATTTTGTCCTTAGGACAATAATCATTGCCCAGAGTCTTGTTGCTCCATGCATACACTATAGAGCCTCTCGTAATGTTAGTTATCATCATGTACTGCGGGCTTGGATCGCCGTATAACCGCGCTAGTTTTGAGGCCACGAGAGTCTTTTTGCTTGTATCAGAATTGAAATCATCAAAATCATAATCAATGAGAATGCTGAATTCGACCGGGGGCTTCTTACGTCTGGGTATGCGGTAAACGTGAATTATAAAATTATCGGAGACTGAATGCCCATCGCTGTCCATAGCATTGAGAAAGAAATCGTGACGTCCAATATCCGCTTCCGACGGAAGACCGTAGATTTCTTGACTGCGTGAATCGAACTGCAACCAGTAAGACGGCTGAGGGTGAATGTGCCCAGCAGTTAATAGCGTGAGACGAAGGTGTCTCGTACTACCATCTTCAAAATCATAGAAAGTGTCATCTGGGATCTTATGTTTTATAATATCACCTACAGTCACGTTGATTCGTTTTATTGGATTTCGCAGCCTTGGGGCAAAATTTAAGGCAGGGGGTTGCGTTGTCACAAGACCTTGACAAGCTCCCCTATAGCTTACACTGAAATCTTGCACTCGAAATTCACTATCCATAATTTTTTTCATTTTTTTAGTTGGGTGGTGCTCCGGGGTCGCTATCATATCATATATATACTGAATTTGGTCTAATGGGCACATATCTGTTGGAAGGGTATCATTGGTCCACGTCAGTTTGAGGGGATCTAAAGTAACGGACAAAACACATAAATTTGAGCTATCATGGTCTCCGAACAAACGTGCTAACCTATTTAAAATTTCTATTTGCCAATCAATTCCTACTGGATATTGCCATTTGTTGTAACGTACTGTCATAGTAAACGAATGTGATAATTCATCGGCTTGTGGATGTTGCCAAACATGCAATTCTACCCTGTCAAACGTTGAAGCTCCTTCGCTGTCCATTGCTTCCAAAACGAATTCATGCTTGCCAATATTATCACTAAGAGGCAAAGCATACATTATTTGTTTTTCTGGATCCAGCTGAATCCATGAATGTGAAGGTAAAGACGCATGTTCCGAAGTCTTGAAAATTAATCGTAAATCCCGAGTATTTCCATCTTCAATATCAATAAAGGTATCCAATGGTATCTGATAAGTCCACGCTTTGCCTGCTACTAAAGACAGTTTCTTGATTCGGCTGTTGACTGTAGGTTTAAAGTTGGGCGTTTGTGGCATAAGTTTTGTCGGCTCCACAGTGGTTCGACTGCTTGTGGGTCTTATATCAGCAGTTGAAACATCAGTGCTTACATCGTACCATCTTGACAACACATCTTCTGAAACAGGTGGACGTTCGGGCATGAATGTAATGGTACCGTCAATATCATAAATTCTGGTTGGTACAACGGCAGTCGTAGGTCTATCAGGCTGTAGAACAGGAGTGGGTACCGCAGTACCTCCTGGTCTATGCTGTGAGGTTGGAAAAGGATGGTAACGGTAGGTTGGAGATGCAATAATCTCCGTAACTGGATAAAAGTGTTCTCTGCGAAGAGGATCTTGCCCATGGTGGTGCCTGTGCCGATGATCAGAAGTCGTTTGAGTCGTGTAGATAGGAGAGGACATGGTGGGAATGATTCTTACCTCAGGAACTATTTCCTTTGTTTCACCTTCGTCAATTCGTTCTGTATAAGAAGGCCACCGAGTTAAATGCAACTTAGGTACAGGAGTGGGACGGAAAGGAGTCACATTCCGTCTTTCCCTCACTTGAGGCATAATCGAATTGACTTTGCCAGCAACCTGCCAGCCGACAATCAAATGGCCCACCACATCAGCAAGTTCTCCGTTCGCAGCGTTCTTCTCTACAGCTTTTAGAACCGGCTCAAATTGGTGAGAAATTTCATTATTGCACCCCACACTAAAAAGAACACGGATTCCGTCGTAGCTCCTTTGAAGCGCATTACCAGGGCCAGCTCTAATGGCGCTTTGGTCGAAAGAACTCTCTTCGCGATGAAGGGCTGCCAGCTGGAACTTTGATTCCGGTAAGTTGAGATGAGACGCTAGGCTCTGAATAATACGCAATTTGTCAATCGGTTGCAAATCAGACAGTGTTGCATCTATGACGATTGCAGCTACCGTTTCCACTTGGCCGAACTGACAATCTTCCATTTCTGATGAATCCTCGATGACTTCAATGGAAAATACATCCTTTGCGGTAGAATCGTTTTCTATATGGAGAAAAAATTAAAAATTACTAAAACTCAGGTATCGCATTTAACATTTGTTGCGACACATGCAGAACAATTATATCTATTTTTTTTCCAAGAGAAAGATATTTACGTTTAAGTTGTGGTTTGATATTATATTTTAAATCTGTAAGACATTTTGCTCAATTAATTATTTGATTTACGTTCGTATATGCTGTATCGCAACTTTTTTTTTTTTGGAATTTAAAGTTTTTCAACCTAAACTTATATATTTACACAACATTGAAGACATACACACTAGTTGCAAAACTAAGGACGAGGTTAAAAAATCAGCATACCAGATGAAACAAAAGGGCAGAGCAGGGTGAAAATGACCAATCGGAACATAGACTAGGGCCAGGTACATTAACATTCTTATTACCTCAGGGTAAACGACGGTGGCACTTCGTAAATCAGTTTAAACCATGGCGAGTTTATGTCTCTGTGTCAAATGTAGCACAGTGGATCTCTAAGAAGACATCTGGACGATTTTACAAAAAGTTGAGTGTTTGGAAAGATTGAGGATGAACGGTGTACAAAGTGTGGATGCGGAGTTCAGCATTGATATCATCATCGTTTCACAGCTTTCTAGAATATTTCTAACTATAAGAGCAGCTGTGGGACGGTTCGGCAACGGTCGTCTACATGCAACTATGGCAACGGCCGGCCAAAACGGAGGAGCACAACTCCGTACATGTCTTATACTATACGAAATAATTAACTTGCTAAAGCAATCCGTTTTTGAGCTATGCGAGATGCGTATGTACATAACGTCCCGACATCACAACAAAAACTATCAATATTACCTCTTGGATGGTCAAAATAGTTTTGTTACCCACACTTACTGTCGTACATACATATGTACGACTGTTATGAAAAAAACTATTCAAAAGTGATTCAGAACTCATTAAATGAAATGGTTTTGAAAATTAAGTGGGTAATTTTTCATCAATATAGAAATTACCCCAATTTAAGGTGGAATTATGCAGGGCTTCCGTTTTTTATGAGCACCATTAAGGTGGAAGTCCCACTTAGCTCAACAAACATGCCATATATCCCGTTCATAGGGCAGACAGTCATTCACAAACACCACATTTACAGAGAAAGAGCAAGGGTAGAAGAGAGAAAAAGTACATCCATGCCAGAGCCGGGATTCGAACCCGGGGCCTCTCCATCCCGGTCAGACTTTTCTGACCACTAGAAAAGGCGGCCGGCCATATACGAGGGAGTAAAAACAGTTAATAGACTAAATTTAGTGAACAGTCACTCAGATTGTAAACATCTGACAATCTTACTTACCGATGGCTTTAATGCATATGTACAGTTGCCCAGCGTCTGATGAAGCCGGTACTCCGGTGAAAATATGTTGGTTTGAATCAAACTGGAGCCATTTGGGCAATGAATTTTCACCTGCTTCGGTAACCTAGAAATTAAGAAATATATACATATATATACATATATATAATTTAAAATATGTAGTAGAAACAGGATTTCATTTACTAAATTCATAATAATTTACTTCACACTGACTGAAACAACTACTAAACCAATATCAATAGAAATGAAATTGCAATGAACAATATTTTAAATTCATATGCTTTTAAAATAATTACTATTACATTGCAGGACAGACAAGAGAATATCAGTTAGTTCGAAGCTAGGTTAGTTAAACTCTTGTGCTTATTGTAAAAATATGTTTTGAGTTTTTTTTTGTTATTCTTAAGATCCACAGCATCTCCATTTTCAAGCGACTTAAGCAATTTAACTCGTAAAAAGAATACATGATTCAAGCAACTTAAGTACTTTAACTTGTAAAAAGAAATACACTGGCGGAAAAAAATCCCAACACTAAGAAAAAATTGCCGTAGAGTAATGAAATTTGGGTAATGCAATTGTCTAGTTAACATGTTTAATTGATTAAATGTACAAGATCACTGGCTAATTTAAGCTCAAGAAAATGCTGTGCAAATGTGAAATTATGTTAATTTAATAGAGGATGTAACCTCCATAATTTTGAAGGCAAGCCTGCAAGCGTGCATGCATTATGTCATACAGGTGCCGAATGTCACTTTGTGGTATGGAGTTCCATGCTTGTTGCACTTGCTGTGTCAATACTAGGACCGTCATTGCTGACTGTGGTTGATGCTCGAGGTGCCATCCCATGATATCCCATACGTTATCAAATGGAGACAGACCTGGTGATTTTGCAGGTCATGGTAACATGTCAGTACTCTGTAGAGCACATTGCGTTACAGCAGCGATGTGAGGGCGAGCGTTATCCGGTTGGAAAACGCCCCCTTGAATGCTACTCATGAAGGGCTGTACTACTGGTTAAATTAACAGACTGACGACAAATTTTCAGTCAGTGAGTTTGGGATAACCACAAGAATGCCCCTGCTGTCGTAGGAAATTGCTCCAGAGACCATAACTCCAGGTGTGAGTCCTGTGTGTCTAAGCCGTAGACCGCTTGGATGCAGGCGGTCCCCTGGCCTCCTTCTGACCAATATACAGCCACCACTGGCACTAATTCAGAATCTGTTTTCATCAAAAATTACAACAGATATCCACTCCGACTTCCAGTGAGCTCTGTCGTGGCACCACTGCCGTCGGAAAAGGCAATGGTTTGCAGTCAATGGAATACCGGCTACAGGCTGCCTAGCTCGGAGCTGTCCTTGAAGTCAACAGTTTCTTACCGTTCCTTGGGTCACGACGGTACCAACTGTAGCTCAAATGTCAGTCGCAGATGCAGTACGATGCGCCACAGCCGTACGCAAGATTCGGCGATCTTCCTTCTCAGTCGTGCCACGTGGCAGCTCGGAACTCGATCTTCTTGAGGTAGTACCATCCCTTGCCCGTAGCTTCCAATAATCATGCATGGTGGAAACTTTCCCACCCAAGTCTTTCTGCAATATCGCGAAATGAAAATCCACCTTCTCGTAGCCAAATTGTATGACCTCGTTTAAACTCGGTGAGCTGTTGATAATGGCTTCTTCGTCTTCGTAAAAGGTATTCCTGGCTAACATGAACGCATATCGTCCAATTTCACGGAAAAATAATACACACGAGCTTCACAACACGCTTTTAAAACAAGCCTTATTTGCATATTCTGAGTGACGCCAGCTGCGCCACACTTATGCGCGGAACGCGAAATTTCAATCGATGTCATTTTTCAGTTGTATAAACACGCCTACCAAATTTCGTGTATCTAACACAAGTCTTTCTTGGTGTTGGGATTTTTTTTCCGCCAGTGTACATGATTCAAGCAATTTAAACAATTTAACTCTCAAAAAGAAATACATGATTCAAAATGTAGTCTTTTAATTGTCTGCAAAATTACTTTAATTGACTTGTAAAATAGGATTTGCAAAATAAAAATATTGAAGAGAAATTTGCTTCCTTATGCATATGAAGTGAAACTGTCCAAACGAATAGGACGCTGGATGCTGAGGGGTCAAAATGTGTTCAACCCTTAAAAGCATCGAATTGCGATTTGGCAGTATACTCAATTTAGTCTTTTAAAATACGATAAGAACAAATTGAAGCTTTGCAATTCTCAATAACTAAGAAAATGCTCACCCTATTTTTTTTTTTTATAAATGTTATTAAATGAAATTTAAACTTGTAAATGCACCGATCTATTTATTTTTTCCGCATTTGCAAATGTAGGTTTTTTTTCCCAGTTTAGTGAGCTTGAAAACGCTTACCTCTTTTTTTATGATGACAGTTTTATTACTCCTTAAATTGTAATTTTTATCAAATACTTGGAATATTTGATGGTAAATTATTTGTTGTTTTTAAAGTGAAAACCCAATGTTGCCAAGTGCCTTCTTTAACCATAAACTATAACTAAATTAAACTATGATTTTTTGAAGTATTTTTCTCATGATTTGCACAGAATACTTTAGGCAAAGAATATATTTTTAAGTAATTAAAAAAAGAAAATCCTGCATTCAAGGGTTGAGTCCACAAAAAAAAAAAAAAAAAGAACTAGGAAAGGTAAGGTCAAAAGGAATACCGAAGAAAAACTGCCAATAAAAAACAAGCATCTTATTTTTGAATTTGATCAAAACATTTAACCACTGGCATGATGTAGGTCAGTGATTCCCAACCTGGGGGTGATCGAACTCTTCAGGGGGGCGACGGGTGTTCGGATATATGGCAATAGAAAATTCGTGACCTTTCAAAAAAAAAAAAATAATAATTATAGCTCAAATTTTATTAGCTTACGTGAGGTTTATTAATGAACTGAAAGAGATCACAGAGGAAATGTTGTTCGTCGGGTCATTCCATATAAAATCAACAAATGTTCAGAAATTTTCGTGCCGCACCATTTATGATTTTGATGATATTTGGTAGGTAATATGCACCTATGCACCAATGTTCTGTACCTCCGAACTGTTTTATTTTTTTCTCGAAAAAATTTTATTCTCGAGATATAGCCATTTTTTTGCTTCGCCGATGAGTAAAATTCGGCATTTTTGATCTTTTTTCTAAGAGCTCTGGTAAATTTATTTAAAATGGTAGAAAGATCAACCATGACTTATTTTAAAGCTAAAAGAATGAACTTTGATTTGTGCATAGAAATAAACGGTTTAAGTTAAGCCTAAATATAAATTTTCCCAGGTCAATTCGCGGTTCAAAAAGTGCCGTTTTCGTCATTTCAAGCATGAAAAAGTATATGAAGGACTGACAGTGGGGGTCCAATTTTTTTTCTCTTGCACCCAGATATAGATACTAGAAGCCCAGAAAACAAAAAGATGATACTAGTAGTCCTTCATTATGAAAAAATTGCTTAAACTTGAGAAAAAATGAAAAATGGTATTTTTCACTCCCCAAAAACGGCCTGTGGAACAGGTACGGCCCATTTGTTCACTTTATATGGAATGACCCCGTCAGAACTTTGATTACTGATACGAAGGGATCGCCGATTTTTAAAGTGGTCAAGTATTATTTTGAGGAAAAAGAAATTGCACTGTCAAATGTGAGCGCTTGCGCAACAGATGGTGCGCCTGCGATGTCGGGTCGTCATATTGGATTTCTTGCACACCTTAAAAAATAAGGGCCAGAAGTGATCCCCCTCCAATGCGTCATTCATCGTCAACACTTGGCTGCTAAAAACTTTTACAAGAAACAAGTGTGATTTTTTACAAGAAACCTTACAATTAGTCATTACTGCTATTTACAAGATCAAAGCTAATTCTCTCAATGATCTCCTGTTTCGAGAACTTTGCCATGAAAATGATGGAGAATTCGAGTGCTTTTTTTTTTACATTTGGCCGTGCGATGGCTTGCCAAAGGAAACTATTTGTTCCGTTTCTTTGACTTATTCTCTCTCTCTCTCTTTATTCTGTTACTGAATTTCACGACTTGCATGATCCTGTTTTAAGTGATGATTTGAAACAGCGCAAATTAGAAATTGCGTATCTCACAGATATTTTTGAAAAAATGAACGAAGGCAACATTAAGCTGAAAGGAAACAAAATGACTTTCATAAAGGCCAAAAGCATAATTACAGCGTTCATTGCCAATTTCGAAACCCACAAGATAAATATTGGCCGTAAAGAATTGATTCAGTTTTCGACCCTAAAGAAGTGTTTAATCGTGGATGATGAATTTCCTGAAGAAAAATTTTGATTTTTATTGATCACCTTGACCAGTTAAACAAAAAGTTCTGTCAAGAACTAAACGAGCCTACTTTCCCGTACATCGACATCGGCATTCTAGCATCTGATCATTATTCTCTTGATTATCTGAGACTAAAAATTACGTCAAACATACCTTTTTAGCACTTAAAGCTGATTTCTAAAAGCAAAATATACCCCTCTCATCAGATGAAATAGACACATAAAAAGTACATAAATGAATAAACAAAGTTTTGTCGCACCTTTTAAAGAATGTAACTTACAGTTCTTCCGTATAAAAAATTCTCAATTGTTTTCAAAAAAAAAAAAATTAAAAGTACAAAGTACATCAAAACACATTTTATCAGAAAGAAAAAAAAAAAAAACTCGTCCGTTGATAAAATGTCTCGAATTTCACTTTTAACCGTTGCCAGTTGTTAAATATGAATAAAGATAAAATGCCTCGTGAATGAAACATTTTTGTTACTAAAAAAAGTCGTTTGCCAAAATAAATATATAATAATAATAATAATAATAATAAATAAAATAAAACAAGATGAATAAATAAACAAAAAATCGTCGTGCACATGTCATCGTTATTTTTTCTGAGCTGCATTTCGCCATGTTTGCGGAGTCGGAGTCGGAATCAGAGTTCCTCACAGAAGATTATTCAGAAAAGTACTTTACAAAACATTATTTATCAATAACCATTTTCTTACAAAAGTTAGTTGAAGGAAATCCGACTTTAAGTTCAGGATCACACATTCAACTTAAATTCCCCGTAGGCGCTAATTGTTAAATTTTTTTTTCTGATACGGTTTCAATATTGAACGAAAAATGGTTCAAATCAAAAAGGCGAAGTATGAGAATGAGCCTCTCCGAGATCTTTCAAAACAAAAAAAGTTTTATTCCATTCGGATTATTCACTCAAGAAGTTATTGAGTGGGGACAAGGTTGCTTGAACGGTTCAATGTTGAACGAAAAAAATGTTCAAATTGAAAATTTAAATTCGGTAATGAAGTATCCTTGCGGCGAGATCTTTCGAAACAAAAAAAAAGTTTATTTAAATCGGACTGTTCACATCAAAAGTTATTAGGGTGACAGCTTGCTTGAGCGGTTCAATGTTGAACGAAAAATTGTTTCAAATCGGAAAATGTAAATACGGGAATGAAGTATCCTTGATAAGATCTTTCGATCAAATAAAAAAGTTTGTTCAAATCGGACTGTTCACTAAAAAGTTAGCATCGCGGGACAGGTTGTTTGAACGGCTCAAAGTTGAACCAAAAATTGTTCAAATCGAAAAATCAAATATGGGAATGAGCTGTACTCGCCGAGATCTTTCCAACAAAAAAAAGTTTGTCCAAATCGGAATGTTCATTCAAAAGTTATTAGGGGGGGGACAGACAGGACGACGACCGACCGACCGACCGACACACAAATTCCCCATTCAATACCCTACTTTCAAATTTTTAATTTTTCGATATTCATTTTACCTTTTTATTTTTTTACTTGGCGATATTTTTTGGACTTGGCGATATTTTTTTAACTTGGCGATATTTTTTGGACTTGGCGATATTTTTTAGATGCATTAAGCTACTTTTAATACTTTTTTCGTCTTTCTTTTATTTTTAACGATTTCCCTTTTAGCATTGAAATAAGTAAAAAACAATTATAATTCATGTTCCCATTATTGACAAAAAATATGTATGATACAGAAAAATGATAGGCTACTACAGATTTTTAATGTTTATTTTTGCGAGCCTTTTTTAGTCCTCCTATTAGAGGAATTATGCAAAAATGTGGATTAGCTGCCTCGAATACATTTTCGCTTTTAGCTGGTGCTATTTTTCTGTGAACTTTCAGAGAATCCAGTTTTCGTCAGATTTTAATCTCACTTGGGACAGAGGTTCCTTGATGCACTAGAATTCACATTGGACTTTATAAAAAGAACCACGGATTTGAATTTCAAATTTGCAATTTGACGACAGTTGCGTCTGTAATGGAGATAAGCCTTCAGAACGAGAAATAGATTTATTTCTGAGTTATAATAATTTTTACTTTGTAGGTGGGAACAATTAATAAAGAAAAGTTAATATTTTAAACTTGGCGGGTGAAACTGATGCAATTTTTTCACTTCCATGTGCATATATTTCATGCCAGTGGACGCGACAAAGCACAGACAACATTTATCTTTAATTTTCACCTTTTGATAAGACTATTTTTCTGTAAACGTTTAACTTTCTGTAATATTTTAGTTTTTTTCAAAGTTTGTACCTAAGAGACAGATTGATGCAAATTATTTTGTACTCATATGAATAGAACTCTTTCAAATATTTTTTTCTCTGAATGCTATGTTGTATTAATAAGCACCCGGGCGACGCCGGGTATTAAGCTAGTTAATAATATAATATTTTTTCGAAAAAGCACGAATTTAAATTTTGTTTTTCTTAACATTTCTTACCGAACAGTACTTTGTACTATAGCCAGTAAATTATTTTACCTGGGCGTTATCGTAAGTACCACTTTTTTTTTAATAGATTTTATATGCTTGAGACCTCAAATACAAATAATTCTGTATGCTGTACCTATCGTCACTGCTTGTACATAGCACGTTTTAAGTGGGATGCAATTAATTAAAAAAAAAATAATTTTTCATCTTCTTTACCCCTTATTTTATCATTTTTTTTGGATTATCTACGATTTTTGTTATCCGCGATACCCGTGCCACCCAATTTCGCGGATAATCGTGAGTGTACTGAATTCTTTTTTGAGTAATATCCAACTTTGGATACATGTCAACCGGCTCTTTTTCATAAAATCACGAATGTACCTGATATTGTTCCGCATGTCCTTGGAAAGCATTATCTGGCAATTGAAGTTTGAAGACCCGTCCTATGTAGGCCCTGGTGTCGGGGACCCCCTGGTCTCTCCTGATGGCTACCGAGGGCGCTCCGAGGGCGGCCAGGAGCCAGAGGCTAAGCAGGGGCAAGTGCCCCGCGGCCCGCTTCGTCATCTTCTTCTTTCACGCCCCGGCATCGAGCTCTGCAAGGGAAGGGATAATAATAACAACTGCAAAAACAACAATAATAGCAATAGCAGACAAAAGTGATAAAATAATAATAATGAGTTTTAATGAGGGATTCTCAAAATAAGGTATAATTTGTGTCCTTTAACATTTCAAAGTAATTTAACAGAATTTCTAAATTCAGTTATTTTTGGTTTAAAATAATTCTTTAGTTGAATCAAAACATTACTTCCTTTTCAATTCAAAATACTTTAAGATGTCATTCGCATGGATGTCCTTAGCAGCTGTGTCTTGTATATCACAGCATTTTTGAAGTATTAGTATTAGTAAATATAAAAAATTCTTATATTAATAATAAAACTTTTGCTTGCAGAAGTGTACGGAAGTCATCTAGTTATACGAAAATGAGGGTCTCCTGTGCATATTTCAATAGGTAATTTAAAAATTTTCTTTGAGTTTTTCTTTTCATTTTACTTATTTAAACACATTGATTTTAGGAAAATGTGTAACATATTATTTTTTAAGAGCCGGTTTTTTTTTTTTTTTTTTTTTTTTTTTTTTTTTTTTTTTAAGAATCAGGCAGTCAAAAAACTCGACATTTTTTATTTTGCTGAAAATTTCAGAATTTATGGTCTTTATTTAAAATTATTAAACACGTGTTTTTTTATTTTTGCAAAATTTTTTTTTTCCTTTCCGTTTTGACCTCCCAACTTTGACCTCCCAAAACGGAAAGATTTTTTTTTTTGCAAAAATAAAAAAACACGTGTTTAATAATTTTAAATAAAGACCATATTCCAAAATTTTCAGCAAAATCAAAAATGTCGAGTTTTTTGACTACCTGATTCTTTAAAAAAACGGTTCTTAAATTGAATCGTTTATTTCGAAAAGGTAACATCTCTATTTTGATCTCCTCTGTCTCTTTAGAAAATTAAACAGCGCACGGTTATATTTTTGAATGTCATAATCAATGAAAAAATGCCTTTAGTTAAGTACACAATTACTGCAATAATTTACCAAATAACCATTGATTATGATATTCAAAAATATAACCGTGCGCTGTTTAATTTTCTAAAGAGACAGAGGAGATCAAAATAGAGATGTTACCTTTTCGAAATAAACGATTCAATTAAAAATAAGACTTTTCTGGCTTTGACCACGTGTTTCAAATGTATTCCCACACCCCCATTTTATACGTTAAACGGATCTTGTTGAAAAGAAATTTGCATTGAGAAGACACTAGTTCAACTATGAAGCAATAAGTAGCCACCCCTAAGCCAGGGCTAAGGCAGAAACATGCAATATACACCACCAGCTCGTTTATTACACCTCGGAGATGGAATAAACGAGCATGTGGTGTATTGCATTAGTTTAACTATTTATCACCAACTGAAAAGGGGTGAAATAAAAACAGCTCTCTGTCAGCAAAAAACTTGATTTTACGACAGAGTTTATTCAATGGTCTTTCTATTTGTTTCAATATTTACTCACTGCATGTATAACAGTAGCAGTCCGTTATGTAGCAGGTCCTAGACTGAAACAACTTTAAACCTTTTCTTAAAAACTAAAATTTTGTAAAAAATCGTCTTTGTGGAAAAATGTATTATTACTTGTAACCTGTTTCGTATCTTTCACTCTCTAGCTTAAAAGAACTTGTAAAATTTGCTTAAAATTTTGACCACACATTTTCCCAATTACCCAGTAAATGGCAGGGTTACCCCGTGAGCAATGAGTACATCCTTTAGAGAAAATTCAGGTACTTATACACAGGGATGATGATGAGTGAACACGGGAGGTCGCTGTGACCTCCCAAAAATGTCTTTATTCGGCAAATTTTGTCAGACGATTATGCAAATTTGTGGCATAATTGCAACTGAATCGGTGAGTGCATAAACAACGCCAGTCAAGAACTTCAAATTGTTCAGGAGAGAGAAAAAACGTCTTAATTCCAGCATTGTTTCTACGTTCAACGTTCCAATAACAGGCATCGTATTTTCGAATTAGTAACCTGACTGACATGATTTTTGATCTCAACACGCATCTTGCCTCCCACAGCTTGTTTCCACCAAAATCGAATTTTCGAATTTTTGTGACTGATGTTGTTTTTGCACTCACTGGTTCAATTTTCAAATGCCAGAATGTCCTTTTTTTAAAGATGTAAATATGTGTGCAAACCAGTGTTATATCATTCTATAAATATTGGATTTTCATTCGGCAAATTAACAATTTCCTTCTCGCAAAAATTTTAGATCGGGGCGCCCCCGAGTATGCCCTGAGTAAACTGGCTCACATGAAACACATTAACGTTCCAACACAAAACGCTTACAGTTTGACGAAGATCATATTTCAATCTGATACGCTGGAGACTGAGTGTTATTATCGCGTAAAAAAAAACTCCATCAGTCGTTCTTATTATAACTCGCCCAATACCACCGTTGAGAAGGGGGAAAAACAGAGGCCAAGCACCGTGAGAGTGTTGATTGAGATTGACAAGGCGTCTTCTAGCGGCCATTTAATAGCACCAGAATAGAAGGAATGGCTTTTGGATCGGGTTCCGCCGGACACACCCAGTATGTACCCCCCCCCCCCTATCTTGTTTTACTGGCTGCTACTTTTGGTCGGAATAACGACAGCTGCATCCATTTGAAGAGCTAGGCGGTAAAAATGAGATTTGGTAGCGTGGTAAATTTTCATGGTGGTATGCTAGTAAGTGATTTTGAGTTTGAATCAGATAACTTGTCCAATCCACATATTTTTTATCTGTCTATGTATTTATTTCTCTCTCTCTCTCTCTGCCTATACACATACACATTTGTACTCACAAACATAATCCTTGCGGCCCCGCCATTTCAAAATTTTCCTGGCGTGTAAAAGAGTGGTTGCTCAAAGCAATTAGTACTTTCTGGCCACGGTAGCTATGAAATTGCAAACGCCTTGTGAGGACGAGTTGTCCGAATGAGGCAAAAAGTAAAAATTTGATGCAGGTGTTTCGTTCAAAACAATGTAACTGTGCTCAATTCAAAGGCTAATACACATCTGCAAAAGCTGGCATCTCTGAAAACTTATCGATGAGTCTATTTCTGCCTGTAAACAGTGTTTGCCTTTCCATCTCATCGGTGGCCGGTATAACTACAGAAAAGCAGCAAAAACTACGCCCAAATAGTTTTTTGAAAATGTAAGTACATTGACTTCTCAAAGCTTAGGGGAAGGCAACCCTCTCTGGACCCCCCAAAATGACTGGCAAGGGTTCTTGTAAAAAGGCTGTCTGAGCACACACTTGTTTTTTCCAGAAATTTCCGCACAGAACACAACGTTTCGATCCAAATTTTATTTAATAATCTTGTCATTAAATGGACAATATGAAAATAAAAATACTCAGCCGGGGAAAGGGGGAATGCCAACGTCTCATTAACGTTCCGGTACTGGACACAACGAAAAAAAGAAAGAAAGAATTTCTCACAACGTAAACGAATCACTGACAAGTCCAACATTAGTGTATTTGAATTTGATGAATTTACGATCCAGTAAATCAGTATTGATCCAGATTCGATTTCACACTTCGATCGGCGAAACACCAGCGCATTTTTATATGAGTCAATTCAATTGCGGAAACGAAAAGCAGTGTGGAGTGAAGAAAAAAACAAGTAACCCCTCACCTCTAAAGACTGCAGAAGACTAAAAAAGTAATAGGTAATAACTATTTGTGGTTTTTAAAAATTAATTTAAAAATGGCAAGTGGTGAACAAACCATAAAATATTTTTGTCACATTCAATAATTTTTTTTAAGTTACTGGTATTTATAAAAGTCATATGAACTAGGATCAAAGGAGAATAAAATAGGGCCACAGAAGATGATTTTCAACTGCGAAAATTCAATGTATATCGTTAATTTCTTTTTAACTCAATCCATTCATAATATTCAGGCAAATACTTACAGTTAAAATGGATCTTTTCTGACATTTATCCGGCTCAATTGTAGATATGGGGTTATAGGAGATTACTCGCTTTCTCCCAGTATGAAATCGGACATGGATAGCTACTGATTTGCCAGATGACGGGTTGATAAATTTATATGTTAACTTCGAAATCATGTAACATTTCGCACCAGGCGTATTTTTTAGTGATCTATGCACTTGTGAACTTGTTTTTCGGATGTAGCCCGAGTTCGGAGTGGAGTTCCAACATATTGCTGGCATACACATGCAAAAAACGCAGTAAACTAAGTAAAAATATTTGTAAAGGGTTACTCCGAACTAAAGTTTTTGGAAGGAGGGAAATTCTCAATTTACCTACCGAAACTAAGAATTTTACCGATGATAAAATACGAGCAAGCACAAATGCTAAACATACATAATATCGAATGAGTAGACATTAGGCATTACCGAGTAAACAAAAAAGCATTCAAATGCAAAAATATAGTCTCCAGCAGAATTTCTAAAACAAAGAACTTTTTGGGAGATCACTGCGACGTGACCTCTGGCGTGACCTAGTTCGTAAACATTCATAGAATTTTGCACTGTATTTTCTTTACAGAATTATTTTGGGGGTAAAGTTAACCTGGTAGCAGTAGCAGTGAAGAGTGCGCAGATCCTAAACACAGTATTACGACGCTGCCCCAAATATCGGCATAAGCATAACCAACCTAGGGCGCGCTGAACTTAATTTATTACGAGGGCGGAAATTTTCGATTTTTCCAATAGACCTCTAAATTTTGAAGAATGATAAAATACTGGTTTACACACATATTTGCATCAAAAGAAAAGGGACATTTGGGCATTTGAAAATTACAATTTTAAAATGAGGTCTCCAAATTTGTTGAACTGTCAAACAAAATTTGCCGGATAGGGAATTCTTTGGAAGATCACAGTAACCTTCCATTGGGGTTCCCCTTTTAACAACGCAACACCTAGTTTAAAAGCGTTCGATATTTATAATACTCCTACAATGTATTTATGTACAAATTTTTGGGAATTAATGGATGATTCTAATTATGAACTCAGTGACACGAGCTTTTCAAAAATCAAGACTTATCAGATATCTCCCCGAATTATTCATCGCTCTAATTTTATTAGGTTGGTGCGTATGAAATGTCGGATTCTTAAGTGATTGTATAAAACTGCATATCTTTCTTCAAAAGCTGTTTATTCAATCAAAGTATGCTCCATTCGCTTCAATACACTTCTCCCAACGAGATTTTAAAGCGTAGATGCCTGTCTTAAAAAAATTTTGGTCTTTAGAATTAATAAACTCTGATATCGAGTTTTTTTAGAGTGTCTTCATTTTCATAGTGTTTGCCCTTTAAAAACAGCTCTAAATGCTTGAGAAAATGAAAATCGGTCGACGAGAGATCCGGTGAATATGGTGGATGCTGCAAAACTTCATATTCCAGTTCGTTCAGTTTCGCAATTGTTTTGTGTGTCCGCAGAATTCATATCGGCAATAAACTCAAAAGAAATAACGAAAGGGAAGACTTTCGAGAAAACCTATTTTGCTGAAATGAGTCTCTGGCAATGGACAATACGACTATGAATCAGTGTTGGGCAAGAACTAAAAAAATCAACTAAATTTTCAATCGATTGATCAGTTGACTAAAGTAATCTGATCCGCATTTAGTTCAGATTAAAAATTTGAGCTATTTAATTTTCAGACGATGATTAACGTTAGTTCAAACTAACTTGGTTAGTTTCTGAAAAAGATTAATTTAGTGCAGATTGATTTAATCAAGACTAAATTAGTTAGATTAATTTTAGTCAAACTAAAAGTAATCGTACTAAATTCAATTTGATTAAAACTAATAAAATTGATTTAAATCTGAGTAATTTATTTGCTATTAAATTCGAGATGGAAGTTTATACTAGTAAATAGGAGTACGTACGAGTTAAACGAGTTTTCTCGTGTGTTGATGATAATTTGTATTTCTGCGCTTGTACACATGCATTTGCATACATATACAAGTAAATTCAGGTATATACGAGTATATACGTGTAAACAGGAGTATGTACGAATAAAAAGAATATACTCGTGTGGTGGATTCTATTTGTATTTCTGCGATTGTATACATACATTTACATGCAGGCCCGTCATTTAGGGGGCAGGTGGGGGTCAATTGCCCCCCCCCTGGCTTTGAGAAATCAATGTATTTACATATAAGTGGGCGTGGTTTTGACGTTTTCCGGTGAAATTGCATTGTGTTTGGACCCTTTGCCCCCCCCCCCTGGAAAAACTTGAAATGACGTCCCTGGGAGGCAAGAAAATTCCTTTTTGTATGTATGTATGTATGTATGTATGTATGTATGTAAGTGTGTGCATGTATGAATGTATGTATGTAAGTGTGTGCATGCATGAATGTATGTATGTGTGCATGTATGAATGTATGTATGTGTGCATGTATGTATGCATATTTGTTTGTAAGCATCTATGCATGCATGTATGCATGTATGTATGTCAGTATGTATGCATATGTAAGTGTATATATGAATGTATATGCACATATGTAGGTATGTGTGTCTGTGTGTGTATGTATGTGTGTGTATGAATGTATATGTATGTTTGTATGTATGTGTATGAATGTATATGTATATATGTGTATGTATGAATGTATATGCATGTATGTATGTCTCTGTGTGTGTATGTATGTATGTATGTATGTAAGTGTGTGCATGTATGTATGTAAGTGTGTGCATGCATGAATGTATGTATGTGTGCATGTATGAATGTATGTATGTGTGCATGTATGAATGTATGTATGTGTGCATGTATGAATGTATGCATGTGTGCATGTATGTATGCATATTTGTTTGTATGCATGTATGCATGTATGTATGTAAGTGTGTGCATGTATGTACGTAAGTGTGTGCATGTATGAATGTATGTATGGAAGTGTGTGCATGTATGTATGTAAGTGTGTGCATGCATGAATGTATGTATGTGTGCATGTATGAATGTATGTATGTGTGCATATTTGTTTGTATGCATCTATGCATGCATGTATGCATGTATGAATGTATGTATGTGTGCATGTATGTATGCATATTTGTTTGTATGCATCTATGCATGCATGTATGCATGTATGTATGTCAGTATGTATGTATGCATGTATGTATGCATGTATGTATGTATGTATGTATGTATGTATGTATGTATGTATGTATGTCAGTATGTATGTGTGTATGTAAGTGTATATATGAATGTATATGCACATACGTAGGTATGTGTGTCTGTGTGTGTATGTATGTGTGTGTATGAATGTATATGTATGTTTGTATGTATGTGTGTGTATGAATGTATATGTATATATGTGTATGTATGAATGTATATGCATGTATGTATGTCTCTGTGTGTGTATGTATGTATGTATGTATGTAAGTGTGTGCATGTATGAATGTATGTATGTGTGCATGTATGAATGTATGTATGTGTGCATGTATGAATGTATGCATGTGTGCATGTATGTATGCATATTTGCTTGTATGCATGTATGTATGTCAGTATGTATGTATGCATGTATGTATGTATGTATGTCAGTATGTATGTGTGTATGTAAGTGTGTGTATGTGTATATATGAATGTATATGCATGTATGTATGTATGTGCGTATGTAAGTGTGTGTATGTGTATATATGAATGTATATGCATGTATGTATGTATGTGTGTATGTAAGTGTGTGTATGTGTATATATGAATGTATATGCATGTATGTATGTATGTGTGTATGTAAGTGTGTGTATGTATGTGTATATATGAATGTATATGCATGTATGTATGTATGTGTGTCTGTGTGTGTATGTATGTGTATGTATGAATGTATATGTATGCTTGTATGTATGTGTGTATGAATGTATATGTATATATGTGTATGTATGAATGTATATGCATGCATGTATGTATGTCTCTGTGTGTATGTATGTATGAATGAATGTATATATATGTATGTGTGTGTGTATGTATGAATGTATATGCATGTATGTATGTGCGTGTATGTATGTGCGTGTACGTATGTATGTATATGCATGTATGTATGTGTATGTATAAATGAAAATGCATGTATGTATGTATGCATGTATGTATGTATGCAGGTATGTATATATGCATGTATGCATGTATGTATGTATGCATGTATGTATGTGCGTGTATGTGTGTATGTATGTGCGTGTATGTATGTATGTATATATGTGTGTGTATGTATGTCTATGTATGTGTGTGCGTGTATGTATGTATGTATGTATGTATGTATGTATGTGCGTGTATGTATGTGTGTATGTATGTATGCATGCATGCATGTATGCCTGTATGCGTGCGTGCATTCGTGTATGTATGTATGTATGTATGTGCGTATGTATGTATGTATGTATGCATGCATTTATGCATGTATGTATGCCTGTATGGTTCTGCTATACCTGGAATAATGGTTGAAACACTAAAGTTGAAAATGTCCTCTTCCATTCTTCTACGAGAATTTCTTTTATTTTCCGGATATCACGAGCTGCTCTTCAGCTTTATGAAAGCGTAATAAGTTTTTCAAAAATGTAGTTCATCTTTTATTTTACTCCTATTATGAATGCAGCTAATAAACTATAATTTTTAGCGATGCAAAACACTTGCATTACATATGCTCTGAAACTGATCAAACTGATCTATGTCATAAGAATAAAAGCAAAAACCTATTCTAAATTTATCGTCTGCAACATATCTTTTACTACATTATAATTTAGTACACTGTAAATTGCAGTAAATATCTTGAGTGAGATAATTTAATTTTTAATTTATCGTTTGCTGGTTAAAGTTTGCTGATATTTATTGTTTTATTATTATTATGAAAAATAACGTACAAAATTTCAGTGATAAATACTTAAAAGTTTTAGAATCAATTGAATTTTTTTAAAGTGCTCCAAATATATTGTTGCTATGTGATAATTTAGTATTGAAATGTAATAAGTTCGTCGTATATTTACCTAAATAGCAATTTTATTGTCGGGAAAACGAAAAGCTTATCATTTGTTGATCATAGTTTTCATTTCACCGTATTTTGTTTTAACATCGGACGTCTGCTTTTTTTTTTGTCTCTGATTTATTTCCAACTGTTCTACGATGAGAAAGACATGTTTTTCGTTTTATTCGATATGTATATTGCTTTAATTTAAAGTACAATCTGTTGATCTATTTTAAACGAGAGTTGCTGCGACTCTGAATCGCAAGAGCTTGAACAATACTTTAAAAGTTTATTTTTCATATATTTGTTTTGCTCGTGCAATAAAAAATGTTTGTTCTTCTGATAATATTTTTATTTGAAAAATAAGTTGCTTGTGATTAGAATTTTAAGAACAGTTAAAACGTAAACTAATATTTTCAGTAATATTTTTATAATATAAAAATTGATCTTTTGCATTTAACTAGTACTTCAAAGTTTTATTAAAGAAGAAGTGATTAAAAAAATGTATGTACATACATACATATGTACGTACCTACATACATACATACGTACAAACATACATACAAACAAACATACATACACACATACATATACACATACATACACACATACATACACACATACATACACACATACATACATACAAACATACACACATACACATACATCATACATACATACATACATCACACATACATACACACATACACACATACATCATACATACATACATACATCATACATACATACACATACACCATACATAAATACATACATACATACATACATACATACATACACACATCATACATATGCACATACATACATACATACATACATACATACATACATAACATACATACATACATACATACATAAATTCTTCATACATACATACATCATACATAACATACATACATACATACATCATACATATGCACATACATACATACATACATACATACATACATAAATTCTTCATACATACATACATACATAAATTCTTCATACATACATACATACATACATACATACATACATACATACATAAATTCTTCATACATACATACATCATACATATGCACATACATCATACATCATACATACATACATCATACATAACATACATCATACATACATACATCATACATACATCATACATACATCATGCATACATCATACATACATCATACATACATCATGCATAACATACATACATACATACATACATACATACATAAATTCTTCATACATACATACATCATACACACATACATACATACATACATACATACATACATAAATTCTTCATACATACATACATCATACATACATACATAACATACATCATACATACATACATCATACATACATACATCATACATACATACATCATACATAACACACATCATACATACATACATCATACATTCATCATGCATACATCATACATAACATACATACATACATACATACATACATACATACATCATACATATGCACATACATCATACATACATACATAACATACATCATACATACATACATACATCATACATAACATACATACATACACACAAACATACATATGTCATACATACATTTTTACATACATACATACATACATCATACATACCTGTATAACATGCATACATACATAACATACATACATAACATACAAACATAAATATATACATACATACATAACATACATACATAAATCATACATACATCATACATACATCATGCATACATCATACATAACATACATACATACATACATACATCATACATATGCACATACATCATACATACATACATAACATACATCATACATATGCACATACATCATACATACATACATAACATACATCATACATACATACATACATCATACATAACATACATACATACACACAAACATACATACGTCATACATACATTTTTACATACATACATATATAACATGCATACATACATACATACGTACATACATACATCATACATACACACATACATACATACCTGTATAACATGCATACATACATAACATACATACATAACATACAAACATAAATATATACATACATACATAACATACATACATAAATATGTACACACACACACATACATAAATATATACACACACATACATAAATATACACACGCACACATACATACATACATACATACATACATTCATTTTTATATACACATGCGTACATACATACAAACATACAATATATATAATATATATATATATATATATATATATATATATATATATATATATATATATATATATATTTAAAAAAAAAATATATATATATATATACATTAATGCATATATACAAAAATATAAAAACGTACATACATAACATAAATCACACATAGATATATATATATTCATACATATATATACAAAAATACATACATAGGCATACATACATATATATAGTTTTTACTTGTATTTACTCGAAGATGAAAGTAAATGTGTGTATGCAAGCGCAAAAATACGAATATAACCCAACACTCGGGTATACTCGTGTTAACTCTTATATACACCTGTTTACACGTATATATCAATATTTATTCGTATATACGTAAATGTATGTATACAAGCGCAGAATTACAAATATTCCCCCTACATACGAGTATATTCGGGTTCACAAGTATGTACTCCTGTGTACTCGTTCTTTCCGAATTTACTCGTATATGCATGTAAACGCATGTATACAAGTGCAGAGATACAAATATACTGCACCACATGAGTACACTCGTGTTAACTCGTATATACTCCCGTTTACAAGTACATATTCCTAACGAACAACACGTAAATGTTTGAATATAAGCGCAGGAATACAAATCTGCCCCTACACACGAGTATACTCGGGTTCGCACTTATGTACTTGTGTGTACTCGTATGTACCCGAATTTACTCGTATATCCATGTAAATGTATGTATACAAGCGCAGAAATACAAACGTTTTTGTAAAAGTACATATATCTTAGTATTAGTTTAAAGTCAGTCTAGATTTATATCGATATGATTTTTAATTTTAAGCTGATTACATTAGTTTTGATTAAATCAATCTGATTACTTTAGTCTCGACTAAATCAATCTGATTACATTAGTTTGAACTAAAATAATTCGCACTAAATTAATCATTTTCACAAACTAACTAAGTTAGTTTGAACTAACGTTAATCGTCGTCTGCGAATTGAATGTAATCAAATTAAATTAATCAGAATTAAATAGTGCAAAGATTACTTTAGTTTTTTGAGAATTTAGTTGATTAATGCCCAACACTGCTATGAATGAGGTTATGCCAAAGACAAAAGTATAACGAAAACAGGGAGACAAACGTCCGCATGTAAAGATAATCCGACATTTTAAACGCACCAACCTAATACCATTCTCTTAAACCAGTAGATATCTATAAATCCGCGACTTCGGAGATAAGCCAAATTTGCGCCATAATTAATTGCACCCAATTCTTTAAATTCATTGGGCGGTACTGCTGATTTATTTAACCGCAGCCATCGTATTTATTTATCGTTATTAAGACATAAGGAATGAATGAATGAATCTTGTGTCCTATCGCAACCACCCAATGCGATCATATAGCTCTTTTTGATCGCCGAACTTCCGGGTTTGGATCGGACAGAAATAAAGATGTTCTTTTTTTCCTTTTTCTCCCTCCTCTTCATCGTTCCATTCGTGGAATTATTCGGCAATTGCTCGTTATGTGTGTGATGTCTCCAGAAGCCGAACAACTACTCTCCTCCACACCCGATGTCGAATCGCATTCGCGATGGGAGATCAAAGGTCGTTTTCTTAGCGGCAGTCAGAAGAGTCCACCATGTATAGAGATGGGAAAAGTAGTTCCGCAGCCGGAACAGGTGCAACCTGTTCCAGTTCCACTTGGCGGAACAGGTTCAAAACCTGCTCCGGGGAGGACCCCCCCCCCCCAAAAAAAAAAAAAAAAAAAACCTTTTTTGGGTGAAACACAACCAAAAAAAAAAAAAAAAAGCTTTTCGACGAATTTATATAATTCTATAACTGTGTGTTTAAAAGATATTTTTCTTAAAAAATTCGGTCTTTTTTTCCGATGTGAGATTGAATGTCAATTTTTTTTTCTTAATTTCTGATTAATATTCGGTTGACACGCATTGCATTTAATTGCGGTGTATGTATAGCAGAATTTTAAATTTTTCTCACAGACATTAATTTATTCTGATTGCAAACCTGCATCGCACACAGATTAATAGTTGTATATACCAATTTGAGAATAAGAAAAATTTAATATTCAAGCATATGCAGAGTGACAATTATGAATCCACAATTGACAGACAGAATTGATAATTATATTATTAGCGAATGCAAAAAAGAAACACTAAACATGCGGGGAAATATTGCTTTATTCAAACAAACACGTAAAATATATTAGAACAGCATCATCCCCCACAAACACACCATGACGAATACAATATAATTTCATAGGTATATTACACAAAAATCTCTTTTCCCTGACATATTTCGAGAAAATTAAAATTATATATACATTGAAATACAATAATATAAGTTATCAAATAAAATTGCATGATTGTAAAAGGCAAAAACAAAATGTTTGTTGTGCTTTTGCTTCAGCTTATGAAGACTTCTCACGACCGAAAGACTGCCAGTACAGAAGTGAATGCAATTCATTATTGCGAAAAAGAGTATCACTTTTAAAATATTGGGGAAATATCTCAAACGAATGCCTAAATTGTATACTATGACCCGATTAAGGGAAATTTTCCTTTGATTGATTACATTTTTACCATTACTTCTATATACAAAGATACACAGATTCTGTTTCAGTGATACGTTTCAACTCAATTAAGATTATATACATTGTAAAAATAATAACAGACATCAAATAAAATGTGTTCGCTTTTGCTTCATTAAACCATATAATACACTAAATGCTTATGAAGACTTCTTTTGAGAAACGGATGGGTTTTGGACTTTTCCTCTTACAATTTTCCAAATTGAAGTCCTGGCAGAACAATAAGCCAAATTTCTCTGAATTTTTAAAAATGAGGTCCAAAAAACGTATTTGTAGACTATCTTTTACAAAATTATGAAAATTGATGCAGTTTATAACTTTCTCTATAAGTGTTTTGAAATTGACTCCCCCTCCCCCCCCCCCCAAAAAAAAAAAACAGTTAGGCGATCTTTGATGATGGCAAGAGAAAAAGGATGGGATTCATTAAGTCTCCTAAGTCTCCCCCAGTATATTTTTGAAATAGATGTGCTAAAATGCAATTGTAGGATATCTTTGATGCCACCTCTTAATATAGTCTAAAATTTTCTTTTATTTTTATATTCATTGATAAATATTTACTTTTTTATTTCTTTAATTTTTACTTACTTGCTCATTTAATATTTTTACTTTTTTTTAATTCATTTTCTGTATGTGATAGTGCAAACTGCGTTTTCCTCCGGGGGGGGGGGGCAGTTGACTTTCTCCGGGAGGGCAGTGCCCCCCCCCGGAGAGATGCCTGATAGAAACACTTGAGGGGGGGGGGCTTCATCGTTACGATACGTGAAGTTGGTCAATTCTTATGAAAAACAGCTTTTGTCGGATATTTGCATCCTTCCTGAATTCACATCGTTTTACATGCAAAAAAAAAAAAAAAATCCCTTGCAGCTCTGAAACATGTGTCTTCAAGCAGGGGTGCCCCACCCCCCAAGCTCAATGGCGCAAATCCCCCCCCCCCCATTTTTCCCAACCCTCGTGTTTTTGTTTTTTATTTTTACCCCCACCCCTTTTTCATTGAATTTATTTTTTAAATATTATTTATTTATTTTTAAAATATAACTATAGATATATTTCTTTTTAAGTTCGAATTATACGCAGAATAGAATAGCTTTTTTCCCATCCAGACACTCTAAGCAAACACACACGCACACAAAAAGAAAATCATAATAAAGAAATAAAAGAAATAATTTAAATTAAAAAAATAAATTAATGAATAATTTCTATTAAAAAAATCAGTAAATAATTTAAATTAGAAAAAAAATGAATAAATAATTTAAATAAATAAATATATTAGTGTAAAAAAATCCCCCCCCCCCAAAAATTTTGATGGCGCAACTTGCGCCATAATCCACCCCTGTGGGCACCTCTGTCTTCAAGTTTACACAAATGACATACTTCTTAAAATTCAATTAACTTAATCAAAAATCACACTTGAAAAGACATTCAGTTTCTTTTTTCTCGGGGGGGGGGGGGGTGCGGAGTTTAATTTACAGTTAACGTGCCCCTTTCTTTAAATCTTTCATTTATTTGAAAGAACAACGATTAATAAGCAAAAATAATAAGAGTTTTAAAAAATATATTACAAAAAATTAGAAATAAATTTCAAAATTAAAAATTTGATTTTTAAAAATTATTATTCCTTTTTTTAGTCAGTGATTTGCGAAGAAACTTTGAACGATAGCTAGTACTGAATATCATTTCCGGATTTAGCGATTGCAAAACATTGGAATCAAATACCGAAAATATGCGAAAAGTAAAAATCACTGATTAGTATAATTAAAGTAAGAGAAAATAAGAACATTATTTCGAAAAAAAGAAAAGTTATTCCTTAATCTGCGTATTAAATGCTTCATTAAATTGCTCTTAAGTGTGCAAACTCAGTGCCAAATTGTACCAAAAAACCGGAAGGGGGGGGGGGCAATACCCCTGCACCGATCTTCTAAATGACGGACCTAAGTTGATCTCGACACTTATGAGTTTTACGTATTCTTTCGTCCGCCGATAGCAATATTACTCCCATTACAAACCAAAGTGATTTTATTCAATGTTGTACATTTGTGTGGGTTTTTTTCCCCTGAAATAATTTAAAAGAAATTTTTTTTGTTATGGAGAAATTAATAAAAAAATAATTAATGGTATATGGTCATCATCATTGTCTTTTTGGGAATTGCATGCCTCCCCTAACCCCCTCTAATCCGCCAGTCAGGCCGTTTCTATTTTATCAAAAGACAACTAAAACCATCCCCAAATAACGGGCCCGAATAACGTAAAACAGAGCAATATCGCCCTTTAAAATCTAAGCGCTGAACCTGTTCCGAAGAACAGTTCCGACCTGCCGGAGTTGTTCCACTATTAAATCCTCGCTGCTGATAGGTTAAATCGGAACTGGTTACGAAAACAGGTGCAAAGAACAACTCCGACCCGCTGGATCTGCTCCACTATCAAATCCTGTCTGCTGATTGGTTGAATCGGAACTGATTACGTACACAGGTGCAAAGAGCAGCTCCGGGATCAGACACTCGGAACAGATTGCGTCATGATGAAATACTCAACGCTGATTGGTGGTAGCGGAACAGTTCGCCTCGGAGCAGGTTCGAGGAACCGCTCCGGAAGTGATCGGAATTTGGTAGTTGCCCTTCTAAAAAGCTCTCGTACGATAACAGATGGCGCTGCCGCCTCTCGGAGCTATCTGTTCCGATCCACTTCCGGAACTGCCAGTTCCAGCTCCGACTGTGGAACAGGTTCAAAATCACAGCTCCGGGATCTTTTACCCATCTCTAACCATGTAGTGCCATTTTGAAAAACGGACGTCGTCGAATGAATGATTGTTTTATTTTGTTTCTCAAGTGGATGTGTTAGCGTAGGACTGCGTTAATGCACACATTGACTATTGTTTTCGCAGAGTTCCGTCTTCAAAAGGAGAAAAAATGCTTAAGACTTGAAAAATAGAACTGAGAACGTTCTTTAATTGTTCGAATTGTACGTATTTACATATAAATGTGTAACAAAACATTCTTCTCGCGCAATATCACAGAAAGCACTGGAAAGAAACGCAAATAAAGATCGGGATGTCGCAGGTTATGTAATATTCATAAAGCAAGAACTCAGTGTAGTCTTGATAACTCAAGGTCCAAACGTACCGGCTAAAAACTTCCGAGTTATTGGTAGTTCGAGTTTTTGGAAGTTCTCACAATCTTCTCAAAAGTCTGTGGGCTCAATCAGCAGTTCGAGATGAAGGAATGTTCGAGTTAACAAGACTCGACTGTCGTTCAAATATGAATTTGCTTTACGATTAGCTTTGGAGTAGGAGTTTTAAGTGGAAGCTTACATTATGCGCGCTGACCAGTCAGTTTCAAATTCCAGTGGTGATATAACGCTTCTTGAGTGCAGTGCTGAAGGAGTGGAGTTAAAAAATTAGTTATTTTTAATTAAAACTGACCTAGAGATAAATCAAGCTTCTAGTTCTGAAGGTTCTCACTACTAAAATGTGAGCACACAAGTCGGGGGTTTCAGAAACGCTAGAAAAGTGTTTTTTTAAACACTGTTGTTTTACTATTAAAAAATGATAAGGCAGAGCAACAAATCCGTTGAAATGGATGGATCCGTTGAATTGGTCCGTTGAAAATCTGAGTTGATTCGTTAAATAAGTAATTAGAGTAAACGAAATTTCAGAACCAATGACAAATAAGAAACTTTGCAATGCGGAACAGATAGAATTTAAAAGATTTTAAAGAAATCCGAGGACGTCATTTCGAAATTTTCCAGGGGAGGGGCAAAGGGTGCATAAACAATGTAAAATTTACCAAAAAAGTGGCAAAAACCACGCCCACTTATATGCCAATAAAGTGATTTCCCAAAGTCAGGGGAGGGGGGGGGAGGGGGGGAATTGACCCCCCCTGCCCTTCTAAATGACGGGCCTGAAGAAATCTCTTTTTTCTTAACATTTATTTTTGCATTTTTTAGAAGGAATATGCCAATAACAGGACTCATATTTTTTCAGTTGGGAAGTTTTTTATTGGGTGGAATTTGTTATTAAGAATCAGCTTTAAATTTCCCTGCACATTAAAAAATATGTGCTTGATCTCAAGTTGTTTCTGTTAAAAATATTGATAATTAAAAATTACAGAAATATAATATGTGGTACATCGAGAAAGTGAGCCTAGTACAATTTTCACTAATCAGTTTACTTTTCTTTTTTGATGAAAGAGGTTATTTGTTTTGATATTAAATCTTTCAACCGTTAAATGTAAAAGCAAAATGAGAGGAGGGGGGGAGGGGACCTGTAAAGCTAATTTTAAAATTTTGTAAATGAGAAAGTCGGCTCGTTTAGTTCTTAATGAACTTCCAGGTAGAATCGTCAAACTGTAGATTCAACTACTTAATAACATCATCATTTATTCATACACAACGCTAATAACACAGGTCTGTAAAATTTTTTTTTCGAACAGATGCATGGGATGTTTTGACTGATTTTAATGTTTTTCGGTGTGCTGAATCCGAATATAAGCTTCATTTTTTTCTATCACGTACATATTTTTTGCAACGAGTAAGGGCTTAATTGTCAAAGTCAAAAAATAAAAGTTCGAAAGAAATTTATTTATTTATTGGGAAAAAAGCTGTACAATTATTTTACTCATTACGACACATTCTGAAAAGTTGATCACATTTAATATCTACTCCTTTTCACGGTAAAACAGTTTTTTCTTTTCACTAATACTCCTTCTGCTGCGTTTTTACTGGTTGGAATTCTATGTTTCTCGCTTGAGCATCCAACAGTAGTCTGCTATCATATTTACATTCCATCTTCCTTGATAACGTCTCTCTGTCTGTCACATCTTGATGAAATATTTCACCCTGTTCCTCACTAAAGCCACTAAGGTTTCCAGGAAAATAGTCTACGTGAGAATGTAGAAAATGGACTTTTAAATTCATGCTGCAGTGTTGAGCTTTGAATGCAGCCAGCATCCTCTCCCCGATATTTTTCATAACCAGAGTCCTTGTTACTTCCCAAAAACTTTTGTACCACATCCTTGCTATGAGTTCCAGGCATTTTTTTTCAGTTCCATTGATTGATTCAAAAAAAAAAAAAAAACAAAAAAAAACATTGGGTCAAATAAAAGTTGGCGTATGTCACGTCCTGTGAATATTTCCTCTTTCAATTTAGCTTCAGACTTTTTCGGAAACTTCGAACAAACATATTAGAAACAGTCTCCATAATGTTGGCAAAGACTTGATAAATTGCTTCATCAGTCCTAATTTAATTAAAAGCGGTGGAAACAGAACCTTTTCACGATCAACGACGATAGTGTCCAACCTTCAAAACCGCGACCAACACCTAGCTCCTTTGAACGGTTCTATTTTAAAAAAGGGGTATCAGTTTGATTAGAAACATCCACCATGGCAGCATTTCTGCTTATTTGGATATTATTTTATTTTCCTGGATCTCATAGGAAAGGGGAATAAATTAAAAAGAAAAAAACATCAACACCAAACTACACTTTTAATAAATGAATCAACGAAAAAAAAAAAAAAAGTCGTGACATCACCGATTCCTGCGATTGGACAACTCAAGTCAAGCAAAATGGTGTTATTATTGGAAAGAGAGCTGGTAGGTGCACCACTGACGTCACAAAAACCACGCGCCGTTTTCAATGTAGGGTATTTAAAAAAAATAACAAAAAATAAACTGTTGGGAAAATTAAAGTATTTTCCGGGCCCATGTTATTTTTTTATATCATTCTATCAATTTCAGTAACAAAAAGTAGTACTTTTGACTGAAGGAAACTCCCCCATTAATATTTTTTTATTTTATTCTTTAAAATGCGAAACGTTTATATATACACAAACAGTGTGCATTTAAAAATTTTCGTGAATTTTATTTCATGCATTTCGTTTCGTTTCATTCGTGCAGCAGGAGCGGATGTTTTTTAACCTTACAACTTTCTCTCACGTTGTTCATTCACTCCGCCATACTACTCCTCCAGACAAGAACACCCACGTGCTCAAGTCTACTGACACCCACGTAAATTTCCAGATTTCATTGAGGATTCCGTGAGCTTACGAGATGCGTGGGCGATTTTGAATAGGGGGAAAATACACCTTAAAACACATTCAGCTTTAAAGTGGCAGCATTCATTTTCGCCGACAGCGAAATATTTTTCGGGAATAATAAAGATTAGTAAGAAGATTTTAAAAATATGATTCTCTTTTCTTTTTTATTGTATTGCAGAATGAGGAAAGGATATGGAAAGTAGTTTTAAATGGCATTTCGATGATAATTTTTTGACATGTCAACGGTCGAGTTTCTTAATCTTTTTCAACCCAACGGGAGGCCGTTGTGACCTCTCAAGAAATTTTCTTGTTCTGTGGCCTGCTATTTTTCTAAAACATGTGGATTTTCACAAAAAGTCGGAAAGCTTTAATGCTTGAAATATATAAAAAAGGAAAGAAAAATTGATTTGAATTTCGACATCCTGAATTAAAATTATATTTATCACAATAACGAACTGCAACAGGTGTGTGTGTGTGCGTGTACGTGCTCCTTCGCCACCATGCAGGACTTCGGAGTTACCATGTCCACCTTTTACCGTTTTAAACTGAAACCTCTGCTTTCTGTATTATACTGTAAAAACAACAACTTATTTTTTGCAGTGTATCCTGAGGAGAACACTAAATGTCCCTTCTACTAGCATCAAAGAGTTGAAAAATGGGTTTTTTGAATTTTAATGTTGAAAATTCACCAATGGGGAGTTCCTCAAGAGAGGGCCGATCTCTCTCCCCCCCCCCCATTGCCCCTTCCTTGTATCCGTCCCTGGCATTTAGTATACTGAATAAAGTTCTTATATATAAAGTTCTTTTTGGGAGAGCAGGAGGGTGGGAGGAATGTTTGGAGATATGGGTTAGAAGCGTGTTCTCTACAATGCGAAACAACAACTTTATGTTTAAGCTTCAAACTAAGTTAAATCAGTTTCGTTTTAACTATTCGGTAGACAAATGACTGTAAGTCACACAACTTGCATTACGTTTATGAATACGAGCCAGTTGTATTTTTTGCCAAATGCAAGCTGAATGCTTTCCGTGACTTATGTTGTATCGATTGTGCTCGCAGACGTTTATGAGTCTGTTTGCCCACTTCGACTTTACAAACGTACTTGACTAAGAAAAATAAAGATAAAATGGATGAACATTCAGTTTGTCTATGACAAATGAAAGTTTACGCAATCAAAACTTACAGCCTAGTTTTGAAACAGAGGTTTTTTTTATTTTTATTTGTTCATTTTATTTATTTTTAGGAATTTTGATGCACGCTCGTTTATCACTCCGAGTTTATAACTGTCATAATTTTGCTTAAAGGTCAGTTTATTTTTCTTATTTTTTATTTAAAATAAGCACGTACAAAAGGAAAAATCAATACGGATACGATTAAAGCAAAATGTAAATCTCATTCCGACTAAAAGGATAAAGAGTTTGATTGAAATATGATAATAATAGTAAAAAAAAAAAAGCTTCTGAGTGCAACACCCCTTGGGAGGGAGTTGAAACTAATATGTTCCAAATTGCACAACCTTAAATACAACGGTTGCTCCCGGATAACAAAACGGCCGTACGTTAATGTATGAAAATTCGTTTACAGATTCACGGCGCTCAGTAGCTCTTCAGCATATTGAGTTCAACCGGGGATTTTCGATAAACTCTGATAACTTCTGGTGGTACCAATTGAGAAAACTTGAACAACCTTATTGTGCAGAAAAAAAGCCCTCTCGAATGACATAGGCTGTTAAGGGGGCGAGCAAATTGTTCAAAACCTCAATTAGCATTTCATGTGAAGTTTTATACAGTAATATGCACTAATTAAGCCAGCGCTCTGACTCTGTCTATGGATCTCCTTCCTATGTAATAGCTTTAAACTTTAAAACTCTTCTGAAGTTTGTTTCACGTAAGACAGTCATAGAAAAAATTCGCTACGCAGTGTTGTAGTTGGAAAAAAAATGTTTAGGGAACGCACCATGAGATTTGTGTGAGGGGGATGGGGATTTATCAAAGAAAATGTACTTTAAAATCAATTTACACCACATTTGAAAAAAAAAAAAAAACATACATTTCGGGGAAGGTGTCCCCTTGTGTTCCCCCTCCAACTACACTGCCGTGCTAAGCGCACAATTGGTATCTGCAGACGATCTCAAACTGAGAATTGCTGTTAAAAATCTGCGCTTCCATTTAATTGATTCAGAAGATACTTTTTCAGAATTTTTTAAAAAATATTTCCGCTCGCAAATAACAATAAAACATTGCATTTAGATAAAATAAGTTACTAAGAACCACATGGTGACAATAACTCAATTTTTGTTAAGAAGTGCAGATACGACTTTTGTGCTTAGCAAGGTAGCACAGCACAGTTATTACGTAAGTGTAACATATGCACGGATAACATACCATAATTTCTCCAGATTGCAAAATGCATCGCATGAAAAAAAATTAACTTTAATAAAACTAAGAAAAAAAAGCATGCTTACCAGCATTTGCATGTTTATCTAGCTTTTCCTCGCTCTCAGAATACTTTATAAATAACTCCATTGGCAAACAGTGTGCAGAGCAGCGAGACAAATAGTTTATTGTGGAAGCAGAAGAGGAAGAGGAGTGAAGTGGAGGGCATCCGAAGAAAACTGGAACCGCGAGCGCACACAAAGATGCGATTCAGAGGAGTGGCCAGGCCACGCAAAAGATCAATACAGCGATTTTCGGCTGATAGCTCTCTGGGTGCCCGGGTTTTGACGAACTTTTCCCTCTTTCCCCTCCGCTGATCGGTATTCCCCATTTAAAGGGGAAAATGACACGTGGGGGGAATCTTGAAGGCTACTTTGTACTTGTGCGTTTGAGGCGATTTTGGCTCGCCGTATTACCGCCAAAAATCGAGCGAAAACTTTTAGTTTGATCAAGAAAATGATGCAACTCAGACTGCAGGAGTAATGATTATTATCCCCCCTCCCTCTGCTTTTTTTGACATAAAATACGTTTTGCAATTGAAAATGAGAGTGCTATGTTTCACGAGTCAATGTGTAAAAAAAGGTTTTGAAACAAAAAAAAAAAAAAAAAAAGGAGAAGGGGGGGGGGGTGACTTTTTGCTCGTGTGATTCCCACTTATCAGCTGAATCTGCTGAGGCGATGTCAAACAAAATCTTTTTCGATTTTTCAAACGTTTGCACTAGAGATGGAACGAAGCGGCAGTTGGCCGAAGAGCCGAATACCGAAGCTTCGGCCGAAACTTCGGCTGGCGCACATATTGAAGTTTTTGGATTAAATGCATAATAAATGCGTAGAGTTTTATACTTTTCTCCATATGTTTTAATATTCTTAATTCTTAGCGTTACATAATATTTTCAGCTTACTGTGGCATTCTTAAATTGATTTCATTAATTAAAGTTTATTTTTATTTTGGTTGCTTTTATTTTAATGTTCTTAGTATTACACAACATTTTCAGCTTACTGAGTCATTCTTAAATTAATTTCACTAATTAAAAGTTTTCTTGTTTTGTTTTGCTTTGTACTGCTAGTACAAGAAAAGACGACATTACTATTTTTGTATTGCAAATTAGTAGTAGGAAGCTCTATTTGGAACTTGAAAAGCTCAGTCTGCAGTTCAGTTGATGTTTTATAATAAAACAACTGATATGATCATGTATTATACCATAGAGCAACCCAATCTACTACTATTTACGTTGTGTTATATATTATCATTTATTATAAATATCTTAATATTCTTAATGCAAAATGCTTCAGTTTTTGGTGAATTCGAAAAAATAGTATCATGCATTCTTTTTCACTTGTGTTTCATTTGGTATTTATTTTAAGAGGATTATTTAATAATGTCAAAGTTCAAGTAATAAGTTCAAAGAAACTATTCATTCCAAGGTTGAGTTTTGTCAAAGAAAACAAGAAGTTCTGTCAAGAACTAAACGAGCCTACTTTCCCGTATATTGACATCGACATTCTAGCATCTGATCATTATTCTCTTGATTATCTGAGACTAAAATTATGTCAAACATACCTTTTTAGCACTTAAAGCTGATTTCTAAAAGCAAAATACACCCCTCTCATTCGATGAAATAGACACGTAAAAAGTAAATAAACGAATAAATAAAGTTTTGTTGCACCTTTTAAAGAATGTAACTGTTACAGTTCTTCCGTAGGAAAAATCCTCAATCGTTTTCAAAATAAATAAATAAATAAAGAAAAGTACAAAGAGCATCAAAACACATTTTATCAAAAAACGAAAAAAAAAGAAAAAAAAAACTCGTCCGTTAATAAAATGTCTCGAATTTTACTTTTAATCCGTTGCCAGTTGTTAAATATAAATAATGAATAAAATGCACTCGTGAATGAAGCTACAAAATTTTTGCTACAAAAAAAAATCGTCTGCCAAAAAAAAAAAAAAAAGAAAAAAAAATAATAAATAAAATAAAACAAATGAATAAATAAACAAAAAATCGTCTGCACAGTCAGTCATTTTTTTTCTGAGCCTGCATTTCCGCCATGTTTGCGGAGTCGGAGTCAGAATCAGAGTCCTCACTCCTCACAGAAGATTATTCAGAAAAGTACTTTACAAATATTATTTATCAAAATCATTTTCTTACAAAGTTAGTTTGCAGGAAATCCGACTTTAAGTTCAGGATCAACGTTCAACTTAAATTTCACGTAGACGCTAATGTTAAATTTTTTTTTCTGAAAGGTTCAATATTGAACGAAAAATGGTTCAAATAAAAAGCGAAATATGGGAATGAGACTCTCCGAGATCTTTCAAACAATAAAAAGTTTATTCCATTCGGACGGTTCACTCAAAAGTTATTAGGTGGGGAAAGGTTGCTTGAACGGTTCAATGTTGAACGAAAAAATGTTCAAATTGGAAGTTTAATTACGGTAATGAAGTATCCTTGCTTAGATCCTTTGAACAAAAAAAAAAATATACATATATATATATTTAAATCGGACTGTTCACTCAAAAGTTATTAAGGGTGACAGCTTGCTTGAGCGGTTCAATGTTGAACGAAAAATTGTTCAAATCGAAAATGTAGATACGGGAATGAAGTATCCTTGAAAAGATCTTTCGAACAAAAAAAAGTTTGTTCAAATCGGACTGTTCATTCAAAAGTTAGTATCGCGGGAGCGGGACCGGTTGTTTGAACGGCTCAAAGTTGAACCAAAAATTGTTCAAATCAAAAAATCAAATATGGGAATGAGCTGTACTCGCCGAGATCTTTCCAACAAAAAAAAGTTTATCCAAATCGGAATGTTCATTCAAAAGTTATTAGGGGGGGGGACAGACAGACCGACAGACCGACGGACCGACCGACACACAAATTTCCCATCTCAATACCCTACTTTCAAATTTTTAATTTTTCGATATTCATTTTACCTTTTTATTTTTTTAACTTGGCGATATTTTTTGGACTTGGCGATATTTTTTTTAACTTGGCGATATTTTCTGGACTTGGCGATATTTTTAGATGCATTAAGCCACTTTTAATACTTTTTTCGTCTTTATTTCATTTTTAACAGGAAAGTAGGCTAAAAAAAGGGGGGGGGGGAGGGTTTGGTTTTTTTACATCATAATTCTAAGTTGTATGACAAATGAGCAGGTATTGTTTATTAATTCAAGTATAAATGACGAATCTTTTTTAAAGTTAATCAACTAATCAGAATTTATTCTTTTTTAATTATAAATACTTAAAATACGGATCTTGGGTGGATGTGTGCTACTAATGGACTGGACCCCTTCCTCATATTTTGATTTATACAAAAATAAATAAATAAGATGTAGCTTTAAGTTATGTATTAACAATTACTTACTTGTTTTACTATATCCTGATTTTGTTGTTTAGAATCTTGATTAATGAAATACATAATAAGTTAATATATGTAGATAGATTAATGCATCTGTTTAAAAACTGAAATTGTGTACCTATAAATTTCAAAAAATATAAAATTTTAAAAGAAAGTAATTCAGGATTTAGAATAGTTGCACATCTGCCCTTGTACACATAAGAACCATTACCATTGTTCAAAGTTTTAAAGCTAGAAATCATTGAAAAATACTCAATGCAGTATATTTATATAGCTTTTATTTTAAAACTAAAGTTTTTTTGAACAAATATAACGAAATGTAATATTTAAAAGAACATATTGTTAATAAATATTTTATTAATTATTGAATGCATTCTGGCTTCAAATGTTCAATACGCACATATTTTTAATTGAATATAAATTTCTATTATGCTTTATCATGAGGAACAATTTAGAGTTAAAAAGACTGTCTTATATGATAATAATTGTAACAGAAAATTTGCTGCATAAATTTCAGGCCGAAGCAGCCGAAGCGGCCGAATCACAAGACCGAAGCTTCGGCAAAATGGCCGAAGCTTCGGCCCGGCCGAAGCTTCGTTCCATCTCTAGTTTGCACTATTACTGATCCCCAAAAATTTCGACTTTCTAATGCAATTTTTTGAAACATACTGAATACATTACCGGGGTTGAAAGTATTTGACGAAATAAACGGAAGCCGTCTCATACATCCGTGTACATTACTTTCTCTTTCGGTGAGGAAAAAATGTATAGATATACCAAAGGAAAAAAACCAAAATGTTTGCAAACGAGCAAAACCCCAAAAATGAATTGTTGAACACTAGTTTTTATTTTAAAAACTTGTTACTGATGAAGAATTAAGATAAATAATAATGCTTGATGATCCCATAAATTAGGTAGTTCTCACCGAGGATGGAATCAGCTTCTGGTTTTGGAGGGGATCATTACTTGCAGCAGTGAGCACACAAATATGAGTGCTCGAAGATATACACAAATATATTTATGAACACTGAACACACATATAAAAAGCGTGCAATAGTTGGGCAAAAAATCGAGGGGAGTCTGGGTATCTCCCTCTGTAATTTGTCGAAATTGAAGCCATCAAAATACAGTTTTAGGCTGTCTTTGTGCACGTTATCGGAAAAGGGGGGAGGGGGGTTCATAGTCTCCATAACCAACCTCTAGATTCCCACTTACTTTTGACTTATTTTTTCTCATAACAATCAAGTGAACTAACTAATCTGGACACCAATGAACTATTATTATAATCTTGGAATAAAATCATAATTCGAACGTGACCCAAATCCGAAAGCTATCTGCTTGGGTTATATTCCGTCCTGGGAATTCCACGAAATTTCAACAATACTATGAGACAATTTTTTTTTTGTTTCAAATTGCGTAAGACAGTAGTTTTGTACATTAGCTACAAAACATATTCAATTCTCAAAAAATTAATGAAGTGAAATGAATAAATAATTAATTATTTATGAAAAATGATAACTCACAGGGTCGTATTTAAGGGGTAGGTTTATATGGTTCAAATCCTCTCCGAAATTTTTCAAAACAACTCCCAAAAAAAAAAAAAAAAAAGCCTTTTGATGCCCTTTTTGCTGAAAAATAATATCATTACTATTTTATTTTTAATTTTCTTATTTACTTTTCGATTTCATTTTGAAAAAATGCAATTATCATCATTGAAGGATAGTACAAATTAATTGATTTATCTGCAGTATTTATCTTTATTGTAGTTTTTGCAAACAAAATTTCATACACAACAATACACATTTTTAACTGGGGCGAAGATGTTTGCACACAACAGAATTTTTTCCTTGGAAAGATATGCTATTGTTTTTTTTCATGCTAATGCCCCTTAAGCATCTACTGTAGCAAAAACCAATAGAATATAGAACCTGAATTCAAATTTTATTTATCATATAGATTTCACGAGATATGTGTTGTAAAACCCTCCCCGAAACAATAGCCTGGTCACGGTCCTGATAACTCATAATTATTACATGCCAATATTAGTGTATATTTACACTACAACATGCTTCTAAATAAGAGACATAAAACTTATTTTTGGTGAATATTTCAGAATAAATAAATGTATAAAACTTTCCATGCTTTTGTTCACATTTTCATCCCAGTTGCAAGCGATTAAACTGAAAAGAAAATGATTAAAACAAAGAGTTACCATTGTGCTCTAATTTAAAGAGAGTTAGCTGGTAGTTCTTCGAGACTCTCTTTCATAATAACTATGTATTTGTTATCAGAGAAATGCTAATTAAAAATATAGTAATTAAGTCGCATAGCTTCAAGAGCTCTTGTGTTTTAGTCGAAAAATTATTAGTTCCAACTCTGCATTCAGTGCTTATGCGCGGTTATTCTAATCATTAAAAAGAAAATATTTTAGCAAAGAGCAACATTTGGTAATAGACTTTTCACTAATCTAGCGAAAAGTTATTATTATTATTTTAATTCCGTTTTAGAGCATAGAAGCTTTTTTTTTTTCACTGTGGACGAAAAGTGGGTATTATGGGACTTGAAACTTGAAATGAAATAATAATTATTTTTATTTATTTATTTATTTTGTTGAGATAAAATTAGGTCTGCCATTTCGAATTTTTCCAAAAGAGAGGGGGAGGGTAAAGGGTAGACTTAATGTAAATTATACCAAAAAAACGGTAAAACCGCATCCACTTCCATCTAATACATTAACTGTCCAAAGTCGGGGGGAGGGGGGCCAATTGGCCACCCCATGACGCTCATAAATGACGGGCCTAGATAAAATGAAGTATTTGTTAAATAATTTATCTCATAATTTTGCTTAATGTGTTTTCGTTTTACCGTTTATTACAAACAGGCATTTTTACCTTTTTTAAGGTCGTGAAATACGCGATTTTATACCACTCATAAATTGTTCAATTTAGTAATTTTTAAAGATACTAAAAGCATTACGAAATTTGGACAGTATAGTTTATCTAAAATTGCAATTGCACAAATATTATATTGCATGGATAATTTATGTTTTGATGATGGTTTTATGAATTATGGCGCAGCTTAATTCCGATTTATTAGCGCCCTTTTGGTTGAATCTGAAAAGATGGACTGAGATTTGTGATAGAATATAATTTTTTAAAAGCGGAACACAGATAAAGAGATAAGAGAACGTTTCGCGAAACTAAATTAATTAAAATAAATAAATAAATGACTTTTATAACAAATTTTTCAAAACTCAAAAATTTATCATGCAAAAACTTCAATTTTCCAAAAAAATATAATTATTTTCCCCCGCAATTTCTGCTTTGCATTTCTTTTTACGTCATCTCCCTCTTTTAAATAAACAAGCAAGTTAAAAATGACATTTTCACCTTCGTTTCAAATATTTCAATGACACGTAGAAACCGTTTCCTAGCAAAGGTAGAGCGCTTGCAGTGAAGCAAACGTTTTGCGATGCATGAAGTAAAATAATCGTCGCTTACCACTTCCTCAAGTGTTGCTAAATAAAACCGATCAGTCTGGGAACGTAATAAATAAAGTATATAGTAAAATTATTCAAATTAAAATCATGTGCTTTCATTCATATAAAGTAAATCGACTATCAAATGAGCACATAAGCGCAATTTCATTTTCAAAAATACAACTAAAATGTTTATTTTAAAATCGTGCTTACAAAACTTTTCAATTCATTCTCTTCAAAATATTTAATAAAAAAAGGGTTTGGGTTAATTTCCGTTGAATTAAATAAGAATTACGGCAATAACTTATGTTCAATATATTAATTATCGTACGATAAGTACGTAACCCAAAAGTTGTTATTAATTTGTAATGATATTTAAATATTTACGTTGTAGGAACATATATAAGAGGTAGGGTTGACCGTGCAGTGAATGAAACCCGGAACCCTCAAGTTGAGAGTCTGATGTTTTACCGATAATAAAACACCTATAATACAGGCCACCGCGATCTATTCCATAAAACAACCTATTCCCTTTATTCAAACTTTTTATGAATAATCACACCTGACGATTTCCAGTATCTAAAAAGAATATCGTTCCGCAATGTTTAAATGTCCCCATATGATTTTTTTTTTCAATTTACTTGCAGCATTCCTACGGTTAAGGTCCGGAACAAATGCCAGAAGTATCTGTTTTGAAAAAAAGAGTCGTTAAGTTCGTTAATTTTTTGCCACTCTATCTAATCTCACACCCCAGGCCAGCAAAATTTTAAATACTTCAAGAGATTATTGTCTCATACTACATTAGAAATGTATATATAAATTTAAATTACTTTGATTATAATTGAAAGAGTGAAATTGGCTGCTTTAGCTCTTAACAAAAAGATTGAAGGTTGAAAAAAAAAAAAAAAAACACAATAAAGATTACAGGGCTTATGAAAATATAATTACTATATCTCAACACAAAGGCGCTGCATTACATTGATTGTTACACAGAAAAGTTTACCACTTCTTGGATGTATTAAACTAATTAACAAATATTAAATAATTAAACAAATTAATATAAATATTAAATTTACTTAATTATTTAAGATTATAATTTATTTAATATAAAATAATAATTTATTTAAATAAATTATAAAATAATAATTTATTAATACATAAAAATATAATTTAATACATGAACAATTCTGCTGATGCTTCGAAAATAAAAAAGATAAAATCACTACGAAAAGGAAATAGTCGTCACTTATTGTTATCTTCTTAAAAGCATGACGCTCGAATGAAAAATAAACAGTCGAAAAGCAGCCTCCGGTTAGTAATCAAACATCATGAATCATGGAAAAGTGAAAGTGTTGAGTTTTCGCTCTTCTTTTGAGGTTGATTGCTGGGGTTGAATGTCCGTGTCGTGACGATTGTATCACTCGGAGAGACAGAAAGACTGCGCGGGTGAAATGATTCAAGTTGCGGATGTTTTTTTCTCTTAGATGGAAATGACTTAATCTAGGGAGAACCGTCAGTAGGAGATATAAGAGGCAAAACAGATATATTTAAAATTAGTTTTTAAAAAGTGGACCTTCTTGGAATTCTTATATTTAGATATTTTCAATGTCAACTTTTGCTTTGTAAAATACATACGATTAGTGTTTTAATCCTCTCTCACTTGAATCTTGTTCGCAAGTTGAAAAAAAAAAATAATAATAATAAAAGCTAGAGAGAGAGAGAGAGAGAGAGAAATAAAAAATAATCTACTCACACACACACACACACATTATTGTTAGTGCTGTTCTGGATCATTAATAATGTAGATTCACGGAACAAACCACTGGGCTTCCTCCCTTACGGAAGGCTAGCAGCACTTAAAAAAAAAAAAAAAAAAAAAAAAAAAAAAAACAGAACAAATTGTTTTTTTTTTTTCAACAACACAAAGAGAGTATGAATTGTGTAATTGTTTTTTGCCTAAAACACCAGAGAAAATCTTTAAAATCATGTCTTACTTTTAAAATTTGACGATTTAATGAAGAAGTTATGGCGTTGTCGCACAAAAACACCTTTAAAAAATAATTATATGATATAAAAAAAAATAAGTCCTCCTTGATCAGAAAAGAGTAATTAGTACTTTGGCAAATGCATCGAATTTGTTCTGAATACAAATATTGCAAACTATACTCACAATGTGCAATGAGTTACCGCCCGTAAGCCAGGGCTGAGGCAGAACTGTAGCAAATGCACCCACAGCTCGATCATACAGCATCCATAAATTCCATCCATAAATTCATTTTATCTACCAGTTTGTTGGCTATCTTAGCTACAATAAGAGGATTTTTGCCTCCGGCTCGATCATTGGCTATTCCTAACTGAGGAGCCCATAATAAGGGCGAAACTGCAGTCTTAGGATGCTATATGATCGAGCTGTGGGTGCACTTGCTACAGTTCTGCCTCAGCCCTGGCTTACGGGCGGTAACTCATTGCACATTACCCAGCTTTAGCCTTCAAATTTCGAGTTGAGCCGCACCATAGTTTGCAGACGCTCGCTGGTAAGATAAATTCATTTTATCTACCAGTTTGTTGGCTATCTTAGCTACAATAAGAGGATTTTTGCCTCCGGCTCGATCATTGGCTATTCCTAACTGAGGAGCCCATAATAAGGGCGAAACTGCAGTCTTAGGATGCTATATGATCGAGCTGTGGG